>JABVMC010000053.1:112500-142500 GCA_013358685.1 Antennarius maculatus | reverse complement strand
ATGCTCCAGGATTACCCATGATGCTCCAGCGTGTCCCATGATGCTCCAATCTGTCCCATGATGCTCCAGGATTACCCATGATGCTCCAGCGTGTCCCATGATGCTCCAATCTGTCCCATGACGCTCCAGGATTACCCATGATGCTCCAGCCTGTTCCATGATGCTCCAGGATTACCCATGATGCTCCAGCGTGTCGCATGATGCTCCAGGATTACCCATGATGCTCCAGCGTGTCCCATGATGCTCCAATCTGTCACATGACGCTCCAGGATTACCCATGATGCTCCAGCGTGTCCCATGATGCTCCAATCTGTCCCATGACGCTCCAGGATTACCCATGATGCTCCAGCGCGTCCCATGATGCACCAGTCTGACCTGTGGAGGGGAACACCACGTGTGGAGCACCAGGTGGATCCAGACCGGTCCTCACTGGGACGTGATTGGACAGACCAACAGTCTCCTCCCCCTGGTGGGGGCCATGAAATTAGATTTTAATCCCACATTATCACTCCAGATTAACAGTTATGCTCTCATGCTTTAATATAAGATATAAAAGCGTTTCCAATCGTGTGTTTCACCCCCCCATGCCCCCCACCCCCTTCAACACCTTTTATGTTTTATCACAGAGTATTTATTTATTTATCTTTTAGTTGTGATGCTCGCGTTTACTTCCTGTTTGAACACCAAGATGAGCATTTTAGAGCACACACACACACACACACACACACACACACACACACACACACACGCTCTTGTGTTCACTATGCCTGGTGTAAACTCACTGCTGTGATGCCACAATAAAGATTCAGTTTAACATTCAAACAGTGTTGGTTTGTTGGACCCCCCCCAACTGACTGGAGCTCCTCATCTTCTGTTCGTCAGTTGGATCCATGTTTACTGTGTCGCTGGGTTAAAGGTCAACCAGTTAGTCTGGACCAGCGACCCCCACCAGAGGGACGGCTGCTGCAGGGGGTTCGTTCACACCTCTGGAGGGGGGATCCGGTCACGTTCTTTCTTTATGGGCCTTTAATTTCAGATAGGAGACGCTTTAACATTCCTGCTGCTCTCACCTGATGGGGGGGGGGGGGGGGGGGGGGCGTCTGGTGTTCCTGTCCCACCAAGGCGTCAGGCTGTGTCTCATGAGAACATGTGTGTCAAACTCAAGGCCCGGGGGCCAAATGTGGCCCTCCACATCATTTAATGTGGCCCTCGAGAGCATTAAAGGTCAGAATGTCTAAAAATCAATAGGTCAAAAATGTGCTTTGACCAAAACTATATTTCCCACAATGCAGTAGTTCAGCCCATTTGAACTCTGACTAAACGTAGTGAACAAAGTTAACGTCCTAACTTGTGTCTGATGTTATTTTTCTTTATTGATTGATAGTTTGATCCTTGATTGATGGAGTTCAGTGGGTTTAATAACCTGACAAATGAAAAGGATTTATGTTAGAACAGAGAAACAAACAAACATGTTTTTTCTGTCTAACTGTAATGTTTGGAACTAGAATAAGTCAGAAATTCACTGATTTAACATTAAGGAGTAGTTACATTTAGTTACATTACATTGAGTTACATTTAGTTACATTAGTTACATTAAGGAGTAGTTACATTTAGTTACATTACATTGAGTTACATTTAGTTACATTTATTAGTTACATTAAGGAGTAGTTACATTTAGTTACATTACATTGAGTTACATTTAGTTACATTTATTAGTTACATTAAGGAGTAGTTACATTTAGTTACATTACATTGAGTTACATTTAGTTACATTTATTAGTTACATTAAGGAGTAGTTACATTTAGTTACATTACATTGAGTTACATTTAGTTACATTTATTAGTTACATTAAGGAGTAGTTACATTTAGTTACATTACATTGAGTTACATTTAGTTACATTTATTAGTTACATTAAGGAGTAGTTACATTTAGTTACATTACATTGAGTTACATTTAGTTACATTTATTAGTTACATTAAGGAGTAGTTACATTTAGTTACATTACATTGAGTTACATTTAGTTACATTTATTAGTTACATTAAGGAGTAGTTACATTTAGTTACATTACATTGAGTTACATTTAGTTACATTTATTAGTTACATTAAGGAGTAGTTACATTTAGTTACATTACATTGAGTTACATTTAGTTACATTTATTAGTTACATTAAGGAGTAGTTACATTTAGTTACATTACATTGAGTTACATTTAGTTACATTTATTAGTTACATTAAGGAGTAGTTACATTTAGTTACATTACATTGAGTTACATTTAGTTACATTTATTAGTTACATTAAGGAGTAGTTACATTTAGTTACATTACATTGAGTTACATTGAGTTACATTTATTAGTTACATTAAGGAGTAGTTACATTTAGTTACATTACATTGAGTTACATTTAGTTACATTTATTAGTTACATTAAGGAGTAGTTACATTTAGTTACATTACATTGAGTTACATTTAGTTACATTTATTAGTTACATTAAGGAGTAGTTACATTTAGTTACATTATATTGAGTTACATTTAGTTACATTTATTAGTTACATTAAGGAGTAGTTACATTTAGTTACATTACATTGAGTTACATTTAGTTACATTTATTAGTTACATTAAGGAGTACAGTGGTACCTCTACTTACAAAATTAATTGGTTCTGGAAGAAATTATGTAATTAGAAAATTTCGTAAGTAGAGACACGTTTTCCATGCTAATGCCCTAATCTGTTCCAAGCCCCCAACATTCAGACATAAATGTTTTATAAAGCATAAAAATGCATCAAAACATGTAACAAATACATGTTACAATTAGATTATTACACAATAAATGAGAGTTGTGTATAACGTAAAAAACAAAGAATAAAGAATAAAAATGCTGGTCATTAACCTTTTAACTGCTGTCCTCATTGTTTTTTACCCTCTTTGGTTCATGCGCTCCTGCCTCACCATGAACAACAGAGTGAATTCCAGTCCTCCTTCTGAACTTCTCCAACCACCCACGCCATGCCTTAAACTCCTTAAACTTCCTTTAGTTTTAATAACGTGGTGATTGTAGATGCATTACGGCCATATTCTTTGGAGATATCAACCAAACCCATCCCTTTTTCATGCTTTTCTATCATCTCTTGTTTTGTTTGTGAAAACAAACAATTCTTGGGGTCACTTTCTTGGGGTCCATAGTGAATACTCTAAAAGTTAATATATTTACGTAAAACTATCAGAACACCTCATGGGTCGAGGGCTGAATGACGAGGACGCTGCATAGACACCTATCTAGCTCCACACAGAGGTCCCTCTTAGCCAATGGGATGCCAGGATGCTAGGTAATAGCCAATGGCAGAGCAGCTATGAGAATGTTGCGTTCAGGAACCTGTGGGAGATTCGAGTATCAGCCCATACTGTATTTTACCTTTTGTAACTCGAAATTTCTTTTGTAACTAGAGGTAATATTTTCCTGCTGAGAAATTTAGTAAGTAGAAAATTTCGTGTGTAGAGGTATCACTGTAGTTACATTTAGTTACATTTATTAGTTACATCTGGCCCTTTGAGGACAACCGTGATGCTGATGTGGCCCCCAGTAAGATGAGTTTGACCCCCCTGCATTAGACGGCTTCAGGAAACACTCCATCAGGTACTTTATATCCCTGACTGTGTGAACACACACACACACACACACACACACACACACACACACACACACACACACACACACACACACACACACACACACACACACACACACACACTGAGCTGATGATTGAACACGAGGCAGGTGTGATAATTAAAAGGCCTTTATTTCCTAGTGGTTTTTTACAGAACTGGTAACACATATGATAAAGTTGTCATAAGTTATTTGGTTCCCTTGATGACCTTATAAGGATCCCCGGCGTTAGTCCACATCGGGTGGGGGGGGTTGAGTCCAGTCAAGGGTAAAGCATGCGATCCACGAGTACGGACATGAACACCACGACACGAGACGAGAACACGACAGGAACCTGACGCCTCCACGCTTCCAGGAGGAGAAAAACTAAAGGAGGACTGAGCGCTCCAGAGGTCCAGCAGGACAGGGTTCCCTCCCGGCTGAACGCCAGCTGCCCCCATGATGCCGATGGGACACAGAAGCAGGACAGACGACCCGAAGGGAAGGCGAGCCGGCGGGGGCTCGTCGGACTCTACAAAGCTCACATCACCAGAACAGAAGGACAGGCGTGATCACACCGACACAGGAAAGCAGCGTGGACCAGACCGGATCAGAGCGGGTTCTGAGCCCGCTGGGGGGCGTCCACATGGTCTGACGGGGGGGCGACTCGTCTACTGAGCTTTGGATCGGTTCCCTTTTTAAATCCCAACAAAAAGACGCGGCTGAATCGTGTCGACGACGCTCAGAAACCGCTGACACGGCAGATGAGAGGAAGAAGAACCCCTGAAACAGACGTCAGGTTGTCGTGGCAACAGAGAGGTGAACACCTAGACGAGGACATGCAGACCTCCTCTGTACACTGGAGGTCATTCTACCGCGTGTTAATGAACCACGTCTGGAGCGTCTCTGTAGAACCCAGGTGGTCATGTGACCCAAACCCTAAGGAAATGAACCAATCAGTGATGAGAATTCACCACCTGCGTCTGTTCTGATCTGATGCGGCAGTATTTCAGCAACGCTCTGACCTCTTGTGTCTGATTCCTTCCATCATTTGGTCCCAGTCAGGAGCATCAGCTTCAGCCTCAGCTTCAGCATCAGCATCAGCTTCAGCTTCAGCCTCAGCTTCAGCTTCAGCTTCAGCTTCAGCTTCAGAATCAGCATCAGCTTCAGCTTCAGCTTCAGCCTCAGCTTCAGCTTCAGCTTCAGCTTCAGCTTCAGAATCAGCATCAGCTTCAGCTTCAGCTTCAGCCTCAGCTTCAGCTTCAGCTTCAGAATCAGCATCAGCTTCAGCTTCAGAATCAGCATCAGCTTCAGCTTCAGCTTCAGCTTCAGCTTCAGCTTCAGAATCAGCATCAGCTTCAGCTTCAGCTTCAGCCTCAGCTTCAGCTTCAGAATCAGCATCAGCTTCAGCTTCAGCTTCAGAATCAGCATCAGCTTCAGCTTCAGCTTCAGAATCAGCATCAGCTTCAGCTTCAGCCTCAGCTTCAGTATCAGAATCAGCTTCAGCATCAGCTTCAGCTTCAGCTTCAGAATCAGAATCAGCTTCAGCTTCAGCTTCAGAATCAGCATCAGCTTCAGCTTCAGCCTCAGCTTCAGTATCAGAATCAGCTTCAGCATCAGCTTCAGCTTCAGCTTCAGAATCAGAATCAGCTTCAGCTTCAGCTTCAGAATCAGCATCAGCTTCAGCTTCAGCTTCAGAATCAGCATCAGCTTCAGCTTCAGCCTCAGCTTCAGTATCAGAATCAGCTTCAGCATCAGCTTCAGCTTCAGCTTCAGAATCAGAATCAGCTTCAGCTTCAGCTTCAGCCTCAGCTTCAGCATCAGAATCAGCTTCAGCATCAGCTTCAGCTTCAGCATCGGAATCAGAATCAGCATCAGCTTCAGCATCAGCTTCAGCATCAGCATCAGCTTCAGCTTCAGCATCAGCTTCAGCCTCAGCTTCAGCATCAGAATCAGCTTCAGCTTCAGCTTCAGCATCAGCTTCAGCTTCAGCATCAGCTTCAGCCTCAGCTTCAGTTTCAGCATCAGCTTCAGCTGGACAGTGGTCAGTATTGCATTAGATAGATGGCAGTTTAAGGTTTAGAGGACCGATCTGTCCAGAAGGTACGAGCTGGAGCCGAGAGGTCTGAGCGAAAAGAAGATAAAATCTACCATCAGCCCCTCCAAACATCCCTCTGTACATCTCTATCTATATATAATCCATAAATAATCTATATATAATCTATATATAATCTGTATGTCTGTTTGATCTTTCTCCTTATCTTGAAACTTTCTGGGATGCCGATCTTTGTTTAAAACCTTTATGCTAAACTAAGCTAACACTTCCTAGCTTTCACTTTGTATTCAGGGCACAGACAACAAAAGCAAATAAATAATCCCTTTATAATCCAATATAATCCAAACTGTTTTAAATGTGAACCAAAGGGATTCTGAGTGTCGCCGCGTTACGTTCATGACTATATTGTTTTATCGCTAAGCTAGTTGCTAAATGAACCGACAAGCACCAACCAATCAGCCGCAGCTCACCAGCAGTGCATCATGGGTAGTGGCCACTAGAACATCCTGCTGCTGAGCTGGAAGGAGAGGAACATGAAGATCCAGTTCGGTTCAGGAATTGCACTCAGCCCAAGAAGAGGACACAGTCCGTTCTACACGTTTAAGTACTTCTAGCAGTATTACTGAGAACCCATGGTGGTATTATATCTAGTACTGGTACTATCAAAACAAGGATTATACGTTACTAATCACAATATCGTAAAATCAGCTATCTCTATGTAAGAAGGACTTAACAGCTCTGAAAGTAGAAAAGGACACACACACACTCTACTAAAGCACACACACAGGAAGTGGACTCCGCCCTCTTGATGAACAACAGAAAATGAAAGAAAATGAGGATAACTTTTACTTGATAAATAAACTCTAGCTGCTCAGCTGAGCTCTAAAGAGTTAGTGCTTGAGTTTTATGGCTTTAGTTTTATCTTATTCCTTTGTCTTAAACACACACACACACACGGTAGGATCAACACGGTAAAAGAGACACAGCATGACGGGTTTCATGTCATTTAAGTCCAAGTGGAAATTAAAAGCTTCCAAGTCAACGGAGAGAAGAAGGGATTCCAAGCCGTTTGAGTCCGGGGGCCCCTGGGGCCCCTGAACAGGTGTGTTCCTACAGAGACGTACTGCCACACATTTCCTCTTATTATGGGTTATTTCATAAATCTGATATAAATACTGTACAGACTTGGAGACCCCTCCATCCCCCAAATTTCTTTTTTTTAAATAAAATAAAGATGTACATTTAAAAAAAGAACAAACAACAATAACAATCCAGAAAGCGGTCAAACATCGACCTTCAGATAAGTGCTGAAACCAAACGCATCAAATGAAAACCGGGATCACAAGGAGTTAGCTAGCTAGCATGCGGCTACATGTCATCCACACACAACACTGACGACACACGGGCGTTAAGAAGTCGAGGCGCGGGGCGGATCCGACCGGAACATTTCTATGTTTGCATGACGTTCGCTCCAGCGACCCCCCAGGAAAATAAATACACATTTTGCTTCATTTAGAAAATATACAGTGCATCTTTTGTTCCCTTCTTTGTGTTAAAATGACAATGACACCATTAACGTACACAAGATATTTTTGCTTTGTGTCTAAAACATGCTCTTATGTACAGTATTTGTAGAAACATGCAGTATCAGCGGGGATGAGCTGTGTTTAGAGGCAGGACGACACACCGACGGGTTGCTCCGTTGCTTCCATGTTGCTGTTTCTTTAGTGTTGCTTCGTCAACAGAAGAGGAAGATGAAGAGATTAGGAGATAAAGAAATATGACCTCGGTGTATGTCGGTTTGAAAACATGAATAAATACGGAGAAACAGATAAGATACAACATTCATTAAAGTACTGCCATTTTACTCTTTTAAATTAAATTGATTTAGCATGTTTTGCACAGTTGACTGGTGGTTTTTGCTAGCAGACAGGACTGACCGGATGAGGAACTAGACCTGTGAGACGTCAGCAGTGCATACCGTAAGAAACTTGAACCAATTTTTTCACGGTTCCTCGGAAGAACATTAATTTACACATGGAGAACCGATTTCTTTCTGCAGAGGAGCCAGGAAGCAACGTCAGATTAGACAGGAAGTCCATCTCCATCTACACAGACGACCTGTCTGGAAAAGTTCAGTCTGAACGTTTCACCAGTGAAGGAACACATAGAACACAACCAGCACACAAGAATATCCAGTAGTGCAATAACTTCAACAGTTTGGTCAGCGCCTTCCTCCACAACGCGTCCTCCGACTGAGAGAGAAACCTTTAAACTGTGCGGATTCACAAAGCCGTTGAGCAGAAAACAACGAAGAATAACAGCGATGAGGCGACGCACTCCCTCCTCTGTTCTTATCTCTAACATAAATGATTAAAGCTGTGGGTTCTGAGGGTAATTTCATCGGTTTGGATTTAAAGTGCTTGAGGAATAAAAGCTGAAGATAAATGAAACCAAACACAACTGGACACGGAAATGACGGGATGGAGAGAAGAACACTGGAGCTGGAAGGCGTCCCTGGTAGGTTGAACATTGCTTATTTTGTTTCTTTGAAGGCTTGTCTCCTTTATGACTGATAGACGGTTGTGGGGATTCCTTGGTGTCAAGTCCGTGACTAATGGTGAACGAGTGACACACACCACCAGAGGCGGCGGGGGGCGGGGTCAATACTTAAGTATCACATCTACGGGGGCTTGGTTCAGTCTGTTCCCACTCCGTTTCCTCACTTTGTGCCGTTTGAGGACAGAAACAGCCTTTAGCACAGTTTAAAGAAAAGAAACGTAAACGCCTTTAAACAGAAAACCCATCACCCCTGTTCCCTCACGTGGTACAGCAGGGAACCCCCTATTCCCTGACGTGGTACAGCTCAGCAGCGAACCCCCTGTTCCCTCACGTGGTACAGCAGGGAACCCCCTATTCCCTGACGTGGTACAGCTCAGCAGCGAACCCCCTGTTCCCTCACGCGGTACAGCAGGGAACCCCTGTTCCCTGATGTATCCCTTGTTCCCTGATGTACCCCCTGTTACCTAAAGTACCCCTTGATCCCTGACATACCCCGTTACCTTAAGTTCCCCCTGTTCCCTGACGCGGTACTTCAGGGAACCCCCTGTTCCCTAACGTACCCCTTGTTCCCGGATGTACCCCCAGTTACCTATGGTACCCCCTGTTACCTAATGTACCCCCTGTTCCCTGATATACCCACATTTCCATGATGTACCCATTGGTCCCTGATGCAGTATGTCAGGGAACCCCTTGTTCCCTGAAATACCCCCTGTTCCCTAATGTACCCCCTGTTCCCTAATATACCCCCTGTTCCGATGTACCCCCTGTTCCCTGATGTACCCCGTTTCCTGATGTACCCCCTGTTCCCTAAAGTACCCCCTGTTCCCTAAAGTACCCCCTGTTCCCGAACGTACCCCCCATTCCCTGTCGTACCGCGTCATGGGAACTCCAGCTGTGAGTCTGACATCACAAAAGAAAAAGAATCTTTAGAATTCTGTGTTTCTTCCTCGTTATAACGTCATATTAAATAATAAGAACCCGTTTAGAAACAAAGGCAGGGGGTTGGAGTTTCCTCTCAGGTTTCCTGAGACGATGAGTGGAGGGGTAACTAATGACGAAGGCAGTGTATCGGTGGGTAACTGCTGTGTGCTTACCCCTACTGGCTACCGGCTCTAGGAATGTACTCAGACTAACAGAACCGTTAAACCGGTGACGGCTGGCAGGTGTGAACGTGGTGCGCCGCACACCGGAGGAATGGACCTGCTTGTGTTGCTTCTCTATTATATGGCAGTATAAAGCATTTCGTTATTGAGCACTACGCTAAGCTAACCGTGTCACTAAAGGGACGGGGCGAGATAGGGTCGATCCCCCCATGGCCTACTCAGTTCTGATTGATGGAACCACCCCCCCAATACAAAAATAGATCTAAAGCAAACCAACGGAGTTTCTGTCCATTTGGTGACTCGTCTGGGACTTGTCTGGGACTTGTCTGTGACTCGTCTTGTTTCAGAGACTTATATTCGTAACAGACGCTTTTTTGAACTACATTTCCCTTCTTTTGAACGGTGGTGGAGGAAGGGAGGTGGAGGGGGGACGATGTACTGTTTAGGGTGTTCTTTTAGTATACACTGATGTATGGGACCTGGGGATGATGGGAAATGCATGGGTAGGTAAGGATGAGGGGGCGACGTGTTCTGGGGGCAGTTTACTTCTTGGCATTAATGGCTGCGACGGCAGCATCCACCTCCTCCTCTGGCTGCAGCGGATGCCACTGGGCAATAGGGCGGCGGGGGTTGGCCAGCATGTCGGACCAGTGTTTCAGCCCCGCCCCTGTGGCCTTGCTGCCCACCAGAATCTTCCCGATGGCGTCGTTCTTGCCAATCTTGTCGTAATCCAGCACTGTGATCACAGCTTGGATTTTCTGCAAAGAATGGAGGGAAGGTATCAAACATGATTAAGAATGTGTTAGCGCCTGCTAGCACCGGAGCGCTACTCAGTGTTAGCGCCTGCTAGCACTGGCAAAGGGCCTCTAGATCTTCTTCTTCTCCTTTGTGCTTTTCCCTTCAGGGGTCTCCACAGCGGTCTCCATCTAACCCTGTCTTCTGCATCCTCTTCTCTCACACCAACTACCTTCATGTCCTCTTTCACTACATCCATAAACCTCCTCTTTGGTCTTCCTCTAGGCCTCCTGCCTGGCAGTTCAAAACTCAGCATCCTTCTACCAATATATTCACTATCTCTCCTCTGGACATGTCCAAACCATCTCAGTCTGGCCTCTCTGACTTTATCTCCAAAACCTCTAACATGTGCTGTCCCTCTGATGTACTCATTCCTGATCCTATCCTTCCTGGTCACTCCCAGAGAGAACCTCAGCACCAGCACACTTCTCCTCCATTCCTCAGGCATCTTCTCACTATCTAAGATCCTGTTGAACAACCCAGTCAGAAACTCTACTGCCACCTCAACTAGATACTTCCAAACCTCTACAGGTATATCATCAGGACCGACTGCCTTTCCACTCTTCATCCTCTTCAGTGCTCTCCTCACTTCATCCTGACTAATTTTTGCTACATCCTGGTCCATAACAGTCACCTCTTCAAGTCTTTGTTCTCTCTCATTTTCCACGTTCATCAACTCTTCAAAGTACTCTTTCCATCTTCCCATCACACTGCTGGCACCTGTCAATAGACTTCCATCCCTATCCTTAATCACCCTAACCTGCTGCACGTCCTTCCCATCTCTATCTCTCTGTCTTGCCAGCCTGTATAGATCAGTCTCTCCCTCCTTACTGTCCAACCTAGCATACAAGTCATCATAAGCTTCTTGTTTGGCTTTTGCTACCTCTACCTTCACCTTACGCTGCATCTCCCTGTACTCCTGTCTACTCTCCTCAGTCCTCTCAGTGTCCCACTTCTTCTTAGCTAACCTCTTTCTCTGTATACACTCATGTACCTCCTCATTCCACCACCAAGTCTCCTTATCTACTTTCCTTCCAGATGACACACCAAATACTCTCCTACCTGTCTCCCTGATCACATCAGCTGTAGTTGTCCAGTCATCTGGAAGCACCCCCTGACCACCCAGAGCCTGTCTTAACTCCTTCCTAAATGTCATGCAATACCCTTCCTTTTTTAGCTTCCAACATTTCTTCCTCTGCTCTGCCTTTGCCCTCTTCATCTTCCTCACCACCAGAGTCATCCTACACACCACCATCTTATGCTGTTTGGCTACACTTTCGCCTACCACTACTTTACAGTCACTGATCTCGTTCAGGTTACATCGTCTACACAAGATGTAGTCTACCTGTGTGCTCCTACCACCACTCTTATAGGTCACCCTATGTTCCTGCCTCTTCTGGAAGAAAGTATTCACTACAGCCATTTCCATCCTTTTTGCAAAGTCAACTACCATCTGTCCTTCTGTGTTCCTCTCCTGGATACCAAACCTGCCCATCACTTCCTCATCACCTCTGTTTCCTGCACCAACATGTCCATTGAAGTCTGCACCAATGACAACTCTCTCACTTCTAGGTATGCTCTGCATCACTTCATCAAAGTCCAGCCAGAATTTCTCCTTCTCCTCCAGCTCACATCCTACCTGTGGAGCATACCCACTAACAACATTGAACATCACACCTTCTATTTCTAGCTTCAGACTCATCACTCTATCTGACACTCTTTTTGCCTCCAGGACATTCCTAACAAACTCCTCCTTCAAGATAACTCCTATTCCATTTCTCTTCCCATCTACAGCATGATAGAACAACTTGAACCCTGCTCCTAAACTTCTAGCCTTGCTATCTTTCCACCTGGTCTCCTGGACACACAGTATGTCTGCCTTCCTCTTCCTATGAACACACTTTCGTCCTCTCCTTCTTGGACCAACAGTAGTCCAATTTCCACTGGCACCCTGTAGGTCAACAGCACCGATGGCGGTCGTTGTTAACCTGGGCCTCAACCGATCCGGTATGGAAGTCATAGGTTTGATTCGCATATTGATCTGGCAAAAGTTTTACATCGGATGCCCTTCCTGACACAACCTTCTGTATTTATCCGGGCTTGGGACTGGCACAATAAGACACTGGCTTGTGTCCTCTTGTGGCTACATTGGCAAAGGGCCTCTAGATAATCCTGATAATTATAGAGGAATCACATTTCTGTCATAGGTAAACTCCTCACATCCCGTATTAATTTAATTCTTAATACCTGTGTCTAAAGTACTGGTAAAATAAGAGCAAATCAAGCAGGATTCAGAAGTGGTTATTCCACCATTGATCATGTTTTTGTACTTAGCTCCATTATTGATATCTACCTCGCTTTGATGACTATGAGAAAGCCTTTGCTATGACTGATAGAGAAAATTGATTGGTTGTGGCATTAATGGGAATATTATTAGGCTTGTTTACAATCTTTATGGGAATGCTAAGTCATGTATAAAAGTTAATGGAAAATTATCAGATTCTTTTCCATGTGAAACGGGTGTGCGCCAAGGAGAAAATTTCTCTCCTGACTATTTGGAGTGTATCTGAATGATTTTGAGTATTACATAAGTTGCTTTTATAAAGGTCTGGATGTATTGGCAGGTGAGTGATGAAAATGTTGAAATTTACATTTATATGTGCTGCTGTATGTGAATGACACTGTCATTCTTGCAGAAGGTGAAGATGAGTTACAAGCAGCCTTGAATGCTGTTCATTCATATTGTTCTTCCTGCTGTGCAAAGCTCGCAATGGCCTACGCATCAATACAGCCCTGGTGAAAGACTCTGATGGCAACATCATAACAACAGAAGCAGACTGCCTCGCGCGCTGGAAAGAGCACTTCAGCCTCCTTTTGCAGCACAGTTCCACCCCGACTGATCCCACCATCATCGTAGCTGCAAACACCTCAGTCCCTAGCGACACCTGCAGTACAGATCCCATCACGCCCGAGGAAGTCAGAACCGCTCTGAAATAACAACAGGAAAGCCCCTGGCATCTGTGCAGTAACGGCTGAGATGCTAAAATCTGGTGGTGACAGTCTTGTTGAGTGGCTCACCCACACCTTCAACCATGTGTAGGAGACAGAGACTCCCCACTGACTGGACCAGAGTAGTCACCCTACCCTTCTAGAAACATAAGGGTGACAGGCTAGTCTGCAGCAACCACAGAGGCATCACACGTCTCTCCGTCCCCGGCAAGCTCTTCACCAGGATCTTGCTCACCCGTGCTCTCCCAGCCATCAGAAGTCGCCGCCGTCTCCAGCAGGCTGGCTTCAGGCCTAACCGCTCCACCACAGATCACATCTCTACCGTTTGCCTGCTCATAGAGAAGACCCATGAGTTCCACAAAGATGGCCAGCTATACATCTGGTTCATTGATCTGAAGGCTGCCTTTGATACTGACTGTCATGCCTCACTCTGGAGCATTCTACAGACCTTTGGAGCACCACCGAAGATCGTTACCCAGCTCAAGCCGCTCCTGACCTTTTTAACTGTATCATTGACCATCTGATGTCCAGGGTCTGTGAGCGAGTCCCTGGGGTGTCCCTCGGAAATTACCACCTGACCGACCTGGAGTATGGTGTGACACCATCCTACTCAGCTCATCCTACAGCCAGCTGAAAGACAGCCTGGACATATACAGAGGAGAAGCAGAGAAGCTTGGTCTTCGAGTGAGCTGGACCAAAACCAAATTCATGCATGTTGGTGACGGACCGGATCCACCTCCCCTGCAGCTGGGTGATGACACTGTGGAGCCTGTCAAGAGCTTTGTGTATCTGGGGTCCATAGTGACGGACAATGGGGACCTTAAACCAGAGATTCTTCGTAGAAGAGATCTAGCAGCATCTGCTCTGCAGTCTCTCTGGAAGCCACTCTGGAGGCACCAGACCATCTCCTGCAAGACGAAGGTCCTAATTTACAACTCTGCCGTCCTCTCCATCCTGCTCTACGGCTCAGAAACTTGTCCCTTAAACAAGACCCTGGCTGCCAGTATAGATGGCTTTGATATCAGGGCTCTCAGAACTATCAAAAACATCAGGTGGCCCCAGCGGGTTTCCAACAAAGTGCTTAGAGCCCCCACGTCCCAGCCCAGAGCTTCTTGCCAGGCGGCGCAACGTCGTACCCACTGGTTTGGTCATGTCCTCCGCCTTCCCCCTGATCACCCAACGAGAGCCATTCTCCAGTTTGACCCTAAGACCGCAGGCTGGAAACGACCTCGAGGCAAGCCCCGCCCCCGATGGCTTGACGTCATTGCAGGCGACCTCCGACCACAGGGGGTCGCTGTGGAGGATGCACAAGACCGCCAGCGTTGGAAAAAACTGACTCATCTGGTTGGCTCAACGCACAGGGACGGGACACCCCCCCATCGCAAGAGCCCCACTGACTGACTGACTGACTGGAATCTCAGTCAATACTTCCAAAACAAAGACAATTATTTTCTCAAGGGGTAAAGTTATAAAGTTTAAGACATTTACATTTAATCAGAGTATTATTGATGTAATTGATGATTATGTTTATGTTGGGGTCACCTTTAATTACAACGGTAAATTCAACAAATCTTTAAATCTTCAAATAACCCGTGCCAAGAGAGCTAGGTTTAATTAGTTTAATTTAATTAGTTTAATTAGTTTGCTTTTGAAGGCAAAGCGTCCAGCTCCACCCATTGATGTCACCTGTGAGCTTTTCCATTAATTAGTCCGACCCATTCTGACTTTTGGCTGTGAATTTTGGGCTTTTCAAAATCTAGACCAACAGGAAATGCTCCAGAAACGCTTCTATAAGAATTTACTTCATCTTAATAAGTCGACTGCTAACTGTATGGCCTATGGTGAACTGGGAAAATTAAATGTGAAGAATATAATTGAGAAAAGAAAGGTAAATTTCTGGTTAAGAATTTTGCAAGGTAGTCATCATAATTTCACATATAGTTAAACTGGTTAAGAAATATCACAACTGTAATATTTTAAGCACCAGATGGATAATAAGGGTACATGCAATTATAAATGAATGGTTTTTTCATCTTTTTGGGACAGTATTGAGAACACTGACATTCGGTGGTTTAAATCTGTAATTAATCAAAGATTGGATGATATATCTATCCAAGACTGGCAAGCTAAGGTTAATAAAAATACATTCTGCTCAAATTATAGAATTTTAAAAAGTAATTCATGTGTTCAACCGTACTTTAAGATACTCTCAGATCAAAAAATTCATGCAGTTATTCTCAACCTCCAATAAAAAAAGAAGTTATGTATATTTTCAGAAAATAACTCTTGCCCTACAGTCCTGTTGTTATCTGTCTTAGTCATTTATGTTAAAAAAAAATTATTATTTTTTCTTGTCAAATTTAAAAAATTATTGTAAGTTTTCTCCTCCCCTGATCGGGGTCTGATGTAGGGAAATAAAATCATTATCATTGTCACTGGAGCGCTACTCAGTGTTAGCGCCTGCTAGCACTGGAGTTCTACTCAGTGTTAGCGGCGGGCGTTAGCGCCTGGCGTTAGCGCCTGCAGGCCTCACTGCGTGGGCGGTGGAACTGGGAATTGCTGCCATTCAGGCAGAATCCAGAAACAATATTTTTATTTTTATGAATATTAAACACTCGATTTGCTTTGTTGCTTCTTCAAATTGAAACGGGGACAAAGTCCTTACACACACACACACACACACACACGCACGCACACGCACACACACACACACACACCTATGGATAATCCACCTGAGTGCTTCTGGGGGAGCACACAGACATGTCGGGACTATGCAGGTTGGTTATCTGGTCTTTTACGTGTAGAAACAGCAGTGTGTGGTTTCAGAGGGTTATGCGATGGATTATTCATTGGCGGTAGCAGTGACTTACTGGAGTCTTTTGCTGGTTGCCTAGCAACCTGAGAGCACAGGCAAGACTTGAAGACAGGATGAGCTAACCGCTGCTGGAGGTGTTCTGTCTATTCATGAGGCTTCGGCCGCTGGAGGGAATTAATTCAGGAGGTCGACAGCACTTTGGTATCGATCGTCTAACAGCCTCCAGAAGGAGGGGGGGCTCATCCACAAACATCAAACTTTTCCTCCAGACGCTCACTAACTAATAGACGTCTTCATAATATATACTAACATTCCTGATTGCTGCATTTTAGAGCCAGAAAGGTGACTTTTCATCTGGAATTGATAGAATGTGTTAAGAGCTTTGTCGTGCTACTTTAGCATGATGCTAACGTGACTTCCTTCAGCACTACGTTATTCTACATTTCTGTGAGGGCCTCACCTGCATCTGCTCCAGAGGAATCTCAAAGCTGAACGACTCGTTGTAGTACGGATTCAAAGTGTTCTTCTTCACCGTCGTCTTCTTCTTCTTCAGCCTCTTTCCATTCTGCAGCAGGTTGATTTTCACGTAGGGGTCTGAAAATACAATGAAGGCAGCAGTAAAAACCTGTGCCTGCAGTGCTCTCAGCGGCCGACAGATGGCGCCAATGCAGAGGCCAGGAGGGATGGAGCACTGCGGCGTCAGCAGCTCGTGGTCTCACCGCAGCCTTCAGACCAGGATGACCAGCACTGACCTCACTGTGAACACCGATCAGATAATTCTGTACCTGACAGGCCGCCCACATCCATTTTCTTCAGGTTCTTGGCTTCCAGAATGCAGATGGTGAGTTTCCCCGCAGTTGGAACGTAACGCAGAGAGATGCAGATGTCACCCAGCTTCTCCGGCTGAGGAACAGAGACGAGGAGAAGTTAAAGGAGTCACAGCTGCCACCTCCTGTCTGACCTGAAGCGCTGCTGGAAGGTACGAGCTGTCGCTGATGGAAGGTACGAGCTGTCGCTGATGGAAGGTACGAGCTGTCGCTGCTGGAAGGTACGAGCTGTCGCTGCTGGAAGGTACGAGCTGTCGCTGCTGGAAGGTACGAGCTGTCGCTGCTGGAAGGTACGAGCTGTCGCTGCTGGAAGGTACGAACTGTCGCTGCTGGAAGGTACGAACTGTCGCTGCTGGAAGGTACGAACTGTCGCTGCTGGAAGGTACGAGCTGTCGCTGCTGGAAGGTACGAGCTGTCGCTGATGCAAGGTACGAGCTGTCGCTGCTGGAAGGTACGAGCTGTCGCTGCTGGAAGGTACGAGCTGTCGCTGCTGGAAGGTACGAGCTGTCGCTGCTGGAAGGTACGAACTGTCGCTGCTGGAAGGTACGAACTGTCGCTGCTGGAAGGTACGAGCTGTCGCTGCTGGAAGGTACGAGCTGTCGCTGCTGGAAGGTACGAGCTGTCGCTGCTGGAAGGTACGAGCTGTCGCTGCTGGAAGGTACGAACTGTCGCTGCTGGAAGGTACGAGCTGTCGCTGATGGAAGGTACGAGCTGTCGCTGATGGAAGGTACGAGCTGTCGCTGATGGAAGGTACGAGCTGTCGCTGCTGGAAGGTACGATTGTCAGGTGATCAGGAATCAATGCGGCTGAACCGGAAATCAGCCTTTAATCCATCTGAATTCATGGATCAATTAGTTTTCACGGGTGGGTCCACACACGGATGGACGGTGTCGGTGACGTCTGTCTGAAGGTCGGACGGGGTATCCATCCCATCGCCTGTTGGCTCGCGTCTCGCTGAACACATGCTGCTAATGGCCAGTTAGCAGTAACTGCCCCATCTGCTGCCCGGGGCAGAAGGCTCATCATCACCCTCTTCAATGCTACCGTTAGCTTGTTAGCTGCTATCTAATCACCTGATGGTCACACAGCAGCAATGTCATTCACCTGGAGACAAACTTGGCTTCAGTATTCAGTCTCTTCCGTCCTTTTCTTTGGTCTCTACCTTCTCCTGAAGGGGGGGTACCTAAATGCTTCACCGAGCCCGTCGGGTCGCCAACAGGGAGCACCTGCCTTTAGCTTCAGGGCTTTTCCTCCAAATAAATAAAGAATGAAAATAAAAGGCCTGCCGGCGCCAGAGGGCGGTGAACCAGAACACTGAAGACCCGTCAGATGAGCGACCAGAATGAACAATGAGATGAAACTCACTCTGAAGCTCAACGATGCCCAGATCCAGGTGAGTCCATCTGCCTTCATCCCAGTTTTATTACAAAAATAGCCGAGGAGGACTGTTAAGACTGAACTGAGACGAAAATACCTTCTGTCAGTCGTTCCAGGAGAACTTCCAAACGTCTCACCTCCTCCTGGTCGGCGCTGTCCAGGTCCCTCCACTCCTCTATGGGCTTGGCCAGGTCAAGGGTGTTCATGGGTATTTTAATCTCTCCGATGACATCGTGCTTGGAGAAGCGATCAAAGTCGTACACCGACATCACGAGAGTCTTCCCCCCCATCTCCTGGAATGGAATCTGGAAGAGAGAACGTCTGTTTGATTCAGGAGACCTTTGAGGGACCGCTGACCCGGAGCGAGTCGGATCAGAACCAGACTGCTTTGCATCGCTGCTGGACGAACACGTGTGGAGAAGAACATGGAATCAAAGCAGCCGCTCACCATTAGAGAAGCAACGCGTGACCCCCCCTCTGTGTGGCGTTAATAAGTCATGAGTACTGACCGACAGGTGTGTGGGCTCACCTTGAAGGTGAAGGTCTCGTTAAAGACGGGGTTGAGCGTTTTCTTGTGGACCTTGGTGTCGAACTTCTTCTTCTTGTCGGGGAGGACGAACACCTTGACATAGGGGTCGGAGGTGCCGCCGCTGTCCATCGACAGGAGGTCAGCCGCTTGCAGGATTCCCACGGTCAGCTGGGGGGTTGGAGGAAGGAAGGACCATCAACACAACTGCTGTCACACAGGATGGAGAAGACCTTCATTCCATGTGGAGACGCTGAACGTCTCGTCTGCTCGCCTTGTTCTCCTGGAAGTCGTAGTCGATGGAGTACTGCAGCTTCCCCAGCTTCTCCTTCTCCTTCACCTCCTCCTCCTTCTCGTCTCCAGTCAGCCCCGGTTCGATGTCATCTTCCTCATCGTCATCGTCCTGTTGTTTCTGTGAAGACGGAGGGGGTGGGGAGGTGGGGGCAGGTGGCAGAAGGAGGGGTAAGAAGGCGCTTCTGAGGCGGCGTGACTCCAGCCGTTGGGTGAGTCACAGCACCTACCTGCTGCCACTTACCCCCGCTCCCCCCGGTGCTACTAGTGCAATCTGCCCATCCATGACCACGGTGCAACCTGACTTGATTTCACTATTTCTGGGGTGACACCATTTGCTGTTTTCTGTTTTGTTCATGAGCGTTCATGAGGTACGCTCATGTCCGAACAATCGAACGTAAGAGAGAAGAACCAGAGGAGCATCAGCATCAGACGGTCAGCGAGCAGGATGGACAGAAGGACAGGAACACCTGGATGAATGGACCTGGATCAACCTCGTCTACCAGATACAGGAACGAAGTGGAGATCAGCGGGTAGCGAACAAATCCCCCCATCACTCCATGTGAGTCACATCAGAAGGTCTACAACCCGTGATGCACCACACGGAGGCGCCACACGGAGGCGCCACACGGAGGCTCCAGCATCAGTAACGATCAGACTGGAGCACATTAAGGATGTTCCTCAGGAACATCTCCGTGGCACCAGGAGGCTCTGAGGACCAGGGTTCCTGTTGTTTTGTCCACCCTGCTGCAGTATTTGAAACACAGTAGAACAGGGACCCAGAGAGGGAAGAGGGACAGGTGTGATTTGAGGTACAGGTGTGATTTGGATCTCCTGACACTTCTCTTGAAAAGCCTGAACCTTTGTGGAGGTGCAGGCGGGTGATTCCTCCAGCGTTTGTTTGACACTCAGGTTGTTTCTGATCTGCTCTGACATCCCAGCTGATTCCTCACCGTTAGCGCTGATTGGATGACGCCGGTCTGACTGTCAGAGATCTACTCCAGCAGAGTCCACGTGTCCCAATGTGGACTGAGTTCTTTTGACTCCTACGTGCTAGAATAGAATCCTCTGACAGCTAACTGCTCTAGAGACGGCGGGGGCTTCATGACCAACATGATTCATGTTGTGTTGGTCCTGCCTGTACAGGAGTGTGTGAGAGGAACCGTCTGTGTGAACATTAACGTCCACCTGACTGCAGGTCTGAAGGTGGGAACGAGGCTGTCTGAAAAAACACTGATGTCTTCAGAAGACTGGAGGATGTCACCTGATGGCTGGAAGAGGAACAGGGCAAACACACAGATAATACACACACACACACACACACACACACACACACACACACACACACAGATTTGCTTGCATGCAGTCCTGCCTGCATGCTTAAAATGTCATGTTTACTGTCTCTTACTCTCACACACACACACACACACACACACACACACACACACACACACACACACACACACACACACACACACACACTTTAGAACTGTAAATGCTGTTCATTCAGGCATGCCAGGCCACACAATGCAGGATCGATCTCCTTCGTGAGTTACCTCAGAGTCGTGACGACGGACTAAAACTCTGTTTCGGTGGTTTTTAACCCTTGAGGAATTTCTGCCAGGTCAGCAGTTTTCTGCATACGTGTTCTGATGTGACATGTGACATGTGACATGTGCACCCCCATAGAGGGGTCATGCTATACTGACAGTTTCCAGATGTTCTCGGGGGGTGTCCAGAGGTAAAGACTTGGTGGGTCTGAATGCTGCCCGTGGGTCAACTCGGGTCGGTGAGTTCAGGACTCAAATCTGATTGGCTCGTCCTAGGCCTTTGGACTGACATCAGGCCTCAGCAGTTGACCCCAGCGGGGGCAAACATTCTGGCCCACCATTCCTCCTCGGTGCGACCCGAGCGCTTCAGGGAGACGGTGTCACCGGGCGGATCAGCAGCATGGGTCATCCAGGAAAGTTACTCTCAAGTCAAGTTGTGGCCATTCAATGGTTCCTACTGCAAGGGCGTCGGCCGGCGTTTGCCAGGAGGCACCAACAGCTTCATCTGCAGCGGGCCTGGAGCGCGTTTGCACATGGGGGGCACGGCGGGCCAACGTCACGTCCCGGTGACCCCATCTCTGGAGGCCAATCGTTTGGAGGGAGTCGGCTGTTTGGTTGGGTCTCACAGCCAAGGGGGGGGTCTGTACGGAGGAAACGCGCTCAAGGCTCCCGCCGGTGAGACTCAGCTATCGTCTGACAGACGCCCGGCTCGGCCCTTGCACATGCATGTTAGTGATCTCTAGTGATTGGCTCAGTGCACTCGTCATTCAGAGGCTCAACCGTAGGATGAATTTCAGTCACGTCAAACCATCGACACTTCAACGCATCTCTGTTCTGTTGGTCAAACTCTTAATGTTCAAGACAGAGCAGCTGTGCGGCAGTCAGGGCGTGGCTCTGGCCAAGCAGCCGATTCGCTCCCGATCCCTCAAGCAGCCGCAGCGCCGAAGCTTGCAAAGAACTACTGAAGCCATAGCACCCATCATCATCACTGCAATCCACCCCGTCCCCACACACCCCCACCCCAACCCCGCCCCAATGCCCTGCCCTGGTCTGCGCTTACACAGAGCGGCCAGAGAGGGGCGCCGCGTGCTTCAGACCTACCGTAGGCAGAGAAGTCCACCACAGTCAAGATACACGGAGCACACATAGACACAAAGCAGGAAGGAGGAGAGCAGAGACAGAGAGAGATTGAACTCACAGACACCAATGGAGGGTCATCACAGAACAGTCAGCAACGAGGAAACGACAGGAAGTAACTCAATTCACAGATGATTCCTGGGTATTAATCACCAGCATATGTGAGGGAAAATAGCAATCATAAGCCCAAAAATAGCAGGATGGCACCGGCAGCTATTTTACATAATTAATCACAATCGTAATTAATGTCTGGGGAAAACAGCGATTAGGCTGAAGAGGTAAGAATCCTGTCATTTTCCCGCTCACATACCGAAGCACTGGTGAGAGAAAAGAGCGACATTCATGACAAATATGTTAAATTAAAAAAGAGAAGAATGAAACGACCACGGTGGATGTAAAGTGTAATTAAAACCTGCGGAGAACACACACCGACAGCGTTAGCCTCCAACAACGGAATCAGACCAGCGCGGTGTAATCTACGGTTTCACATAGCAGGATTAATCAAACGTGTTTAATGAGGACTGTTGTTATATAAGGAGATGAGTCTCTGTACTGCATCACATGTTCTCTCTATTCCAATGTAAAGACATATCTGAGCTGTTATACAACAACGCATGTGGAACAGTGAAGGTGTGAATTGGCTCGGCCGTGATGCGCCCCCCTGTGGTCGGACATACCTCTCCCCCCTTCAGGTTCTTCATGCCCATGTCACCCTTCCCCTTCTTGCCCTTCTTGTTCTTCTTCTTCTTGCAGCAGCACTTCTTGACGATGCAGAAGCAGCATGTCAGGATGAGCAGCGCAGCGACCACGGCGATGGCGATGATGGCCCAGGACGGCACTGAAAGACAAACCAGCTTCAGACGCCACGTCTGCATCCAGGAGGGGAGGGAACGAAACGCTTTGACATTTGATGAACCGATCATTCTGCCTTCTCCGTGTCACCTCCTGGACCAAATATATGTAGTGAGAGGTGATAGGTTAGCAATTAGATTGGGTGAAAATTAGATTTCTCTTCCATTAGGAAGGGCAGCTGGTGATCAATACTGAATAAAGACATTAGGAGGCTGCCAACGCCTGTGGCTAGAAGAGAATCTAATAGAAAGCCACGGCTTCCAGTCTCATCAGCATCATCAGCGCGTCACGTCGGAACGCCTTCAGGTTTGTCCGGTGGCTCACATGGGATCTTGTCGATTTCGTTCAGGAACTTGTTCTTGATCTCGTCAAAGGCATCGTTCTTGTTGACCGGCTCGGTGGTGTTCTCCGCCGAGACCAAGGCGACAGGGGCGGGAGTCACAGTCAAGGCACTGGCCCCCGTTGGCTTGGCAGCGACCATGGGCGTTGTCTGATGCCTGAACAAGTTCCACTTCGGCATTTAGGCTGCACACACGGTCCCTGTGGACAGGAAACACAAGTCATGTGACCACCCAAAGGTAGTAGTACTAATACCCTAAGGTACAAATACCCAATCGTATAAATACCCACAGGTACTAATGCCCAAAAGTACTAATAATAATACCCAAAGGTACTAATACCCAAAGGTACTGTAACTAATACCCAAAGGTACGAATACTAATACCCAAAGGTACTAAAACTAATGCCAAAAGGTACTAGTACTACTACCCAAAGGTACTAATACTAATACCCAAAGGTACTAAAACTAATGCCCAAAAGTACTAATAATAATACCCAAAGGTAATAATACTAATACCCAAAGGTATTGTAACTAATACCCAAAGGTACTAATACTAATACCCAAAGGTACTAAAACTAATGCCCAAAAGTACTAATAATAATACCCAAAGGTACAAATACTAATACCCAAAGGTACTAATGCCCAAAAGTACTAATACTTATACCCAAAGGTACTAGCACTAATACCCAAAGGTACTAGTACTAATACCCAAAGGTGCTAATACCCAAAAGTACTAATAATAATACCCAAAGGTAATAATACTAATACCCAAAGGTACTGTAACTAATACCCAAAGGTACGAATACTAATACCCAAAGGTACTAATACTAATACCCAAAGGTACTAATACTAATACCCAAAGGTACTAATACCCAAAGGTACTAGTACTAATACCCAAAGGTACTAATACCCAAAGGTACTAATACTAATACCCAAAGGTACTAACACCCAAAGGTACTAATACTAATACCCAAAGGTATGAATACTAATACCCAAAGGTCCTGACACTTTTACCAAAAGGTACTAAAACTAATGCTCAAAGATACAAATACTAATACCCAAAGGTACTATGTCTGTGTAGGTTCTCAGTACCCAAGGTAGTACCCAAGGTACTAACACTGAAGTATACGAGGTGAAATTTGAGGTGAAACTCGCACTCCAACGACCCCCCTTTGACACTCCCTGGCACCCCCATCAACCATCGTTGAGGACCCAGACAGGTTTCAACTGCGGTCATTGAAATGTGAATAGCACTGACCACACCCAACAGGGTTATTAAGCTGGGACCAGACCAGACACCTTCAGAACTGAAGAAGCCTCTTGCATGAGAGACAAAATGTCTTCAAGAAACTTTCTGAAAGTCCAGTGGATTGAAACTTTGGATACCCAAAGGTACTAGTACTAATACCCAAAGGTTCTAATACTAATACCCAAAGGTACTAATACTGATATCCAAAGGTACGAATAGAACAAACATCTAAACCCAGCGCAACGTAACCGTCTCAATAAGGATATGGCGATAGCAAAGAGAATAGAGAGGGTCAGGTGTGATGTGTCCCTTCCTAGACAGGAAGTCATTGACATAAAAATTCTAAAATGTGCAGACACGGTGAAAAAATGGAAGGCATTATCCACAAATTAGATATAATGCAAGGAATAACCAGGGATAGTGGTCGGCAAGCTGACGATGAGTGTTTCATGAAGGTGATGATGATACTGAGAAAGAGCGCCCCTTCTATACCAGAAGACAACACAAGACAAAGCAACACGAGGAGGTTTGGGGTCATTTGATGCCTTGACAGGAAGTTGTCCAGTCCCTCCACAGGAAGTGTCTTCAAGTTTAGTCAGCAGTCCATTAGAGTTCATTTTCATTTCATTTTAAAAGCAGTGGTCCTATTACAGGTTTTATAGGTTGACCCCCACCTCGTTTGACTCCTTCATCATCAGAAGCTACCTCTAGGAAGTGGAGTCACACTTCCTAGAGGTAGCTCAGGATCTCGTTTCATGTGACGCATCCAACCTGACCAGAAAGTAGATCAGCAGATTGTCATGTTCTGACCAACAACCTTCACATCCCCCCTATTCCACAAAGACAGTCTGATCCAGGTAACAATCAGCTGACCACCAGTCTCATGGGTTGTTCCTCATGTCATACCTGCTCTGTGAGGTAACTGTAGTTATTTTGACGTTCTCTGGAACGTCGGAACAAATGATTCCTCATATATTTCATATAAAGGTTCCCCTGATCCTGCAAATGGAACCAACAGTCACACACTTTATTTGAGACCAAATAAAACTGCATTCCATTCAATATTTCCAGAACAATCATGAAAATCAAAATGGAATTAATGTTAACCGGAGTGTTTCCACTGCCCTTTACGTAACCGAGTCAACACACATCAGCTGGAAACCCGTCGGTTCTGAGCCGACACGACGTTCAGTAGTCCCCAAAAAAGAGTCCAGGTGCTAATACAAAATGCAGAAAAGAGATCTGAAGCAAAGGCCAGACGGTCAGGCGGTTCTCCTTTAAGACTCAGTTTCCTCTGGAGTCCTTCATTTCACAGCCGTGAGATCAGCTGCTGACCATCTTCCTATCAACCCCCAGCATTCAGCTCATGTATTTGTTCAAGCCGGTGGAGCCTGACCGGAGGAACAAAATGAACAACTGCAAACCGTTGAAGAGCGCCGTTTCCACGAGCTAAACAAATGTTCAATCAGAGCTCTTATCGCTTCCAGAAATCACAGTGACAAGTGTGAACAGCCTGCCAGCAGAGCGATGACTGATTGGACCTCGCTTCACGAGGCAGGGAGATGGCAAACAGAGCCGCTGCTGATTCTGTTGAGTCCTGCTGATGTGGGGGGGGGGTCAACAGGAATATCCAGAGACTCTGCCTCTGTTAGCAGCTGCGTGTGTGTTCATCACGCCGAGCCGTGCAGCTTTATTCACACTGACATGATCAGTTTCTGCGTCTGAATGGTCTCAACACGATGATGGGAAAATGAAGAACGGAACTCGAGGCAGCTGCCAAACACGCCCTGACGCCCCGCCCTCTGCGGTGGGTCTAAAGCATCACTGCTGACCTCATGGCGTCATCGGGTTTAACAGCACCTGATTTTATTTGTCCCTCACGTCAGAACCAACCAGACCAATTAACTCCATGGATATGAGCTCAGGCAGTCTCCGGGCGCCACGGAGGTCGGACAGAGAGGACGCAGCATCGGTGTTGGTTTATGGCGCCGTTGGTCCTGCTTCACAGTCGACTTTAGGACTCGCTCCACATAAATCAGACGGACACTTGCAAACGACTTTCCTCTCCAGAGGAGAAAGAAAAGTAGGACACAGAAGTTCTGTCGCCAAAGGCTTCATAATAAATGATTGATTCACACTGATCAAACATTCTGCATGCTGATCAATGTGATTGGCATTGATAGAATCATCAGCACTGACCGTTAATGCTACAGATAACGGGTGTAGAAACAGAATAGTTAAACAGTGCTCGCAAAAGTAGAGAAAGAAGAGAATTATGACGACGTCACGAGATAATATTTAATGATGAATTAGAATATAAAGGACAGAACATATAATACAGGTAATAGTGTGGCTGTGATTCTCTTAACCAGGTGTTTCGGGTTGGTGTCGGCGAGGCGGGGCTGACGAGACACACCTGACTAGCATCATCATCCTCTCTATATCAGACCCGGCTTCCCTCCACGTGTCCTCCAGAGTTCAGGCGTGTTCGTGTCGTGTCTCTGCGCTCTTTTCCTTAGTTTGGGTTTTTTGTTTTGTTTTGCTGCCTTTTGATTTTCATTTTTCTCACTGTGTTTTAGATCTAAGCAGTAAAACTGTTGAATCTTCTCATCTAATCTGAATCTACGTTTTGGGGTCCAAGTGTTTTCCAGTTGTTCCATTCGTGGAAGCTTGTATTAGTCTTTGTGGCCTAAAAGAAAATTGAGCTTTCTAGAAGGTCAGCGGTTCAATCTGTGGGGCAGCAGATTAAATCTTGGGGGGGGGGGGGATGTAATGGAGCATTGCTTTCCTCTCACCACCACCCCTCATTACTGCCCCTGACATGCCCTCCAGCTAGACTTTCAACCCCCATCTGCTTCCATTGCGGTGTCATCCGCTTGCAAAGCATTTAGAAAGGTTTAAAATAGACCATCATTACTAAGTCTCATAAGACTCAAAGACTAACGTGTGTGGGAGTCTTTAGCTGCCCTCCCCATCTCAGATCTTTAGCATGTTAGCCATTGGAATTAGCTACAACCAGTGATTTGCTCCATGTACAGAGCAGTCAGCATCCCTTACATGTAGCTTCACCAACACGACCCAATGAATGTCAGAAGTGTTAAAAACACTCGACAGGGTGGCGACAACGGCTCCAAGCGCCACGCCCTCCGTTAGCATGGCACATATCCTAAAGCTAATCCGCTGACGTGAGAGGACCCCGCCCTGCAAACAGGAACCCCTTCCTGATGTGTGGACGGTGGTGTTGGTTGTTTAGCATCCTGGGCAGGTCCAGGAGACAACCCTCAGGAGGTTGAGCTGAAGTTTAAAAACCACCGAAAAGCTTCTGATGAACCTCCAGCCAGAAGTCCTGAGTCCACCAGAGGAGTCCAGGAAACAGACTGGACCGCAAGGCGGCTCCACACCTGTGTCAATGGGTCTACCTGTGTCAGTGGGTCTACCTGTGTCAGTGGAGGGTCTCCCTGTGTCAGTGGGTCTACCTGTGTCAGTGGAGGGTCTACCTGTGTCCGTGGGGGGTCTACCTGTGTCCGTGGGGGGAGTCTACCTGTGTCAGTGGGGGGGTACCTGTGTCCGTGGGTCTACCTGTGTCAGTGGAGGGTCTCCCTGTGTCAGTGGGTCTACCTGTGTCAGTGGAGGGTCTACCTGTGTCCGTGGGGGGTCTACCTGTGTCCGTGGGGGGAGTCTACCTGTGTCAGTGGGGGGGTACCTGTGTCCGTGGGTCTACCTGTGTCAGTGGAGGGTCTCCCTGTGTCAGTGGGTCTACCTGTGTCAGTGGAGGGTCTACCTGTGTCAGTGGAGGGTCTACCTGTGTCAGTGGGTCTCCCTGTGTCAGTGGGTCTCCCTGTGTCAGTGGGTCTACCTGTGTCAGTGGAGGGTCTACCTGTGTCAGTGGGTCTACCTGTGTCAGTGGAGGGTCTACCTGTGTCAGTGGGTCTACCTGTGTCAGTGGAGGGTCTCCCTGTGTCAGAGGGTCTACCTGTGTCAGTGGAGGGTCTACCTGTGTCAGTGGGTCTACCTGTGTCAGTGGAGGGTCTCCCTGTGTCAGAGGGTCTACCTGTGTCAGTGGAGGGTCTACCTGTGTCAGTGGGTCTACCTGTGTCAGTGGAGGGTCTACCTGTGTCAGTGGAGGGTCTACCTGTGTCAGTGGAGGGTCTACCTGTGTCAGTGGAGGGTCTACCTGTGTCAGTGGAGGGTCTACCTGTGTCAGTGGAGGGTCTACCTGTGTCAGTGGAGGGTCTCCCTGTGTCAGTGGGTCTCCCTGTGTCAGTGGAGGGTCTACCTGTGTCCGTGGAGGATCTACCTGTGTCCGTGGGGGGAGTCTACCTGTGTCGGTGGGGGGGTACCTGTGTCGGTGGGGGGGTACCTGTGTCGGTGGGGGGGTACCTGTGTCAGTGGGTCTACCTGTGTCAGTGGAGGGTCTCCCTGTGTCAGTGGGTCTACCTGTGTCAGTGGAGGGTCTCCCTGTGTCAGTGGAGGATCTACCTGTGTCGGTGGGGGGGGTACCTGTGTCGGTGGGGGGGTACCTGTGTCGGTGGGGGTCTACCTGTGTCGGTGGGGGTCTACCTGTGTCAGTGGAGGGTCTACCTGTGTCAGTGGAGGGTCTCCCTGTGTCAGTGGGTCTACCTGTGTCCGTGGGGGGAGTCTACCTGTGTCGGTGGGGGGGTACCTGTGTCGGTGTTGGGTCTACCTGTGTCGGTGGGGGGGGTACCTGTGTCGGTGTTGGGTCTACCTGTGTCGGTGGGGGGGTACCTGTGTCGGTGTTGGGTCTACCTGTGTCGGTGGGGGGGTACCTGTGTCGGTGGGGGGGTACCTGTGTCGGTGGGGGGGGTACCTGTGGTGACTGACGGTTGAGGTCTCTCCTGTTTGATCCTTGATGTCTCCTGACTACAACGAGCTCAAAGAACAATCATTGACATCTCAGTTTGAGAACAGGAAGACGAGAGGGCCAGGAAGTCAGACTGAGCATTAGCATTAGCATTAGCATCAGACAGGCTCAGACGGTGGAACTCTGTCAGATGCAGCTCAGCTTTGCTGCTGAACTTTTGCGGCTCTCTGGCGCCGCCCTGCTGAAATTGACGTGAGTCTGCTCATCATGGCCTCATTCTGGCCCAGTTGTAATCAGATTACAGGACCATCCTGGGGGCTACCTCTCCTGTTATTCACCACAGACGTACGGGACACCGGGGGGGGTCGTCCTGAGCTGAGACTGGTTGGTTGTCTCCCATCACAACTCATTTAAGGATCACTGATGCTCCTGCACGTGTAAAGGGAGGTGTCATCTGCATCCAGTCCATCCATCACTTCACAGCAGCGCAGAAACGACCACAGGAAGGGGAGGTCCAGAGGTGAACCAGGAAGTACACCACAGCAAAGTGGGGGTGGCGGCTCTCCATCACATCGTGGTCCTGATGTGGCGTCAGACACCTCCATCATGAAGATGCTGCAGTCGACCACACTGCTGTCCGTTATCACTGGTCACCTCACGCTGGCTCACACACACACACACACGAGCGTGTGTTTGAGACGTCTGCAGGCCGTCACCACCCTCCTTTGTGTTTTCCTGGTCCGGAGCCAATAGCGTGACGGCGCTCTGGCACATCCACAAACAGCAAAACGTTGACCGGAGCCAGATTCAGGAAGTGTAGCCTCCAGGTTTGCTGCCAAACGACGAGGGTCTGAGCCAATCATCTGTCGCCAGAACGCCTGGGCAGTAATTAACCATGAAACCCAACCAACGAGGCCCTGCCTTCATGCTAACTGCCCCCCTAAGGTGGAGGACTGTCATACACAATCACACTGATGACATCACTGCTCTCACGTCACTGATTTTCACACGAACCTCCTTGGTCGTTTAATTGTCCTGTCAGAGAT
>JABVMC010000053.1:102500-107500 GCA_013358685.1 Antennarius maculatus | reverse complement strand
ATCCAGAACATCATCAAGAACACCATCCAGAACACCATCCAGAACATCATCCAGAACATCATCCAGAACATCATCCAGAACATCATCCAGAACACCATCCAGAACATCATCAAGAACATCATCCAGAACATGATCCAGAACATCATCAAGAACACCATCCAGAACATGATCCAGAACACCATCCAGAACATCATCAAGAACATTCTCCAGAATTTAATCCAGAACCTCATCCAGCACGTCACCGTGTGAATCCCTGCTCTAACAGACTGACCCACCCTTTCGTTAACACCAGAGCTGGGGCAGCTCGGGGCAGCTCGGGGCAGCTCGGGGCAAACCGCTGGAGTCTTCAGTGTTTCTGCCACAGGAATCATGAACGTCCCCTCATTAACCCCCCCCCCCCTTATTGGACAGCAACGAGCACTGAACAGGAAATCAAGTGGAAATGGAATGGGGGGGTGAGGGGGGTGATGGCTTTTTGAAATCTCAACCTCCACAGTGGGGGGGGGGTACTTTGCTGGCTGTTAATTCTAGAGGGGGTGAAGACGCTCTGGTAGAGGCGACACAACCAAAGTACTCCCCACCCTGAGGGGCCCCGGGGCCCCCATTCCTCCACTGGCCCTCAGGACTCACCCCCCCCAGGGCTCCTTCTTTAAACTCTGAGGCGTCAACATTCACCAGCTCCACCCACACCGATCACCAGCTCCGCCCACACTGATCACCAGCTCCGCCCACACCTATCACCAACTCCGCCCACACCGGTCACCAGCTCCACCCACACCGATCACTAGCTCCACCCATACCGATCACTAGCTCCACCCACACTGATCACTAGCTCCACCCACACTGATCACTAGCTCCACCCACACTGATCACTAGCTCCGCCCACACTGATCACTAGCTCCACCCATACTGATCACCAGCTCCGCCCACACTGATCACCAGCTCCACCCATACTGATCACTAGCTCCGCCCACACTGATCACTAGCTCCGCCCACACTGATCACTAGCTCCGCCCATACTGATCACTAGCTCCGCCCACACTGATCACTAGCTCCACCCATACTGATCACTAGCTCCGCCCAAACTGATCACTAGCTCCACCCATACTGATCACTAGCTCCGCCCACACTGATCACTAGCTCCACCCATACTGATCACTAGCTCCGCCCACACTGATCACTAGCTCCGCCCACACTGATCACTAGCTCCACCCATACTGATCACTAGCTCCGCCCACACTGATCACTAGCTCCGCCCATACTGATCACTAGCTCCACCCACACTGATCACCAGCTCCACCCACATTGATCACTAGCTCCGCCCACACCGATCACTAGCTCCGCCCACACCGATCACCAGCTCCCCCCATACTGATCACTAGCTCCGCCCACACCGATCACTAGCTCCGCCCACACCGATCACCAGCTCCACCCATACTGATCACTAGCTCCGCCCACACTGATCACTAGCTCCGCCCACACTGATCACTAGCTCCGCCCACACTGATCACTAGCTCCACCCATACTGATCACTAGCTCCGCCCACACTGATCACTAGCTCCGCCCACACCGATCAGAGCTCTGATTATTCTGATTAAACAACAACATTTGAGACACATCAACACAAAAAACTGAAGTTCTGGTCAAACCAAACCATTATTAATCATTTTTATTAATCATTATTATTATTCATCTTTATTATTATTAATCATTATTATTATTATTAATCTTTGTTATTATTAATCTTTATTATTATTAATCACTATTATTATTAATCATTATTATTATTTAAGGTGGAATTTCTGAATATTTAAAATGTGAGGTGTGGAATCAGAAGAATGACGATGAGTCCAGAGACTTTTGTCCCCTTGGGGGGAGTTTGTGGGGGTTTACAGCAGAGCGGGCAGCGAACCCCGACAGCGGGGTGGCTGCGAGCATGAGGTCACTGCGGGTCATGTGACTGCGGGTCACTGGGGTGTCGTCACCTCTGGGGTGTCGTCACACTGATGACATCACACTGATGACATCACACTGATGACACGCCTCCATGAGCCTCACAGGTTGTTTGGTCCAGAGGAGGCTCAGCTCAATGCAGACATGAAGGTGTGTGTGTGTGTGTGTGTGTGTGTGTGTGTGTTCATGACTGCTTGGAGCTCCCTGAGGCTGCTGGGACACAAATCAAAGTCCTGCTGGTCCAACACAGAAACATCTACAACTGTTCTGAAGCAGACCCTCAGAGGTTCTATATGGGGGAATAAACTCACTAGAAAACCTCACGCTGTCACTAACTCCACCCACTACCTGTCAATCACACGCTCAACCAATCACGGCCATGTTCCAGAGGGAATCATGTGACCAACATAGTCTGCTATGTTAGCAGGAACTCCTCTAGTGGACTCCAGGTCCCATCATCTAGAGTCAGAACTGTTCACAATGTTCATGTTAGTGAGCAGAGAGTCCAAACAGCAGAACCACACTAAACAACCATTAGTGAGTGAAACTAGCTGCTAGCACCAACAGTCTGTCCAGCTAGGGTTTCTGTTTGGAATGGGACAATCCATGTAGTACCCACAATGCTCCTGGGGGGCTGTCTTTAGTAACTCCATACAGTTGTGTTCATGTAGTCACTAACAGAACCATCACTCCTCTAACATTTCTTTAACACCTGCTCTTTGGACAGGAGCCTTTTCCTTTAGCGTTAGCTCCTTTACCAGTCTCACCAGTAGTTAGCTTTCTTTCTCCAGTTAGCCTGCTAGCATTCATCTACAGCTTCACAATGCCCCGCCAAGCTCCATCCATGATTGGCCAACACAAAGTCGTTACGTCACCACGGTGATTTTGGACTATGTTGGTGCGTTTGGTTTATAAACCAACACATTTGTTTTACATGTTTGGGATGAAGTCTGATATTATTTTATCATGGAATTCACACGTGTTCCTCTAGTACATATAAGAATCATCAGTAGTTCATTATACTTCTGGGCGTGGCCCTTCTGGGCGTGGCCCTCGTTAACTTTCTGTAGGCACTGCAGCAGCTGGGCGCCAACCCTCTGGGCGTGGCCCTTCTGGGTGTGGCCCTTCTGGGCGTGGCCTTCTTTCAGCTTCACTCATGGAAGCGACTGGGACTCATCAGCTGAGTGCTGCAGTTGCCCCCCCCGAGCCAACCCAGTAAATCATGAAGGCTACACCTTCCTCCTCCTCCCCAGCACAGGCAGAGCTCCCTGCTGCCCTCTAGTGGACGTCAGTGTCTCCTGTTGTTCAGAACACAAACACAATCCAGCAGAAGTAAAGAGAATAAAAACCTCCTCAGTTTAAAATCAGCAGTTCATGACGATTAAAAGCCTTTCCTGTCAGGTCAGTGGCCCCCCGCCCCGCCCAGCAGCAGCGTGTTGTTACTGGAGGGGGGGGCGTCCAGCTGGATCCCTCAACATAGGAGAAGCTGCTGATCACCGTGGAGAGGATGGAGGTCTGGAGCAGAGATCTGAACCCCCCCCCCGTCTGTGGCATCAGCCATGAGTCCACAGCCCCCCCTCACCGACACCACATGCAGCTCCTGTCTGGACCAGCGGGTTACTCACAGCCAGACGATGAATCCTGATGGAGGACGGAGGATCGCTGAGAGAAGGTCAGAACCTGAGGAGACAGAAGGAGAACTCAGAGGAACATGTGGGAACACGCCTGACCCACAGCTGCATGGACATCATGAAACACGTGTGTCTGATCCTTTACCCCTGATGGATCTCTGACCCCCCCACGCCCGGCTCAGGTCCTGAAGGTGGTTTAAAACCTCCTTCCAGACCCCCGCGGTGATGCTTCCAGAGGTGACCTGAGGATGAACCCTTCAGCCAATCACAGTGTTTCTGGGAAACACGTGTACATGTGACCTCACCTAGAATCAGTAGAGGGTTGTGCTAAAACGTCTGCTGAGACGGTTAGCGTGTTAGCGTGTTAGCATGAAGGACCACGGTCAGAAACAGTTCCCCCGGCTTCCTCAGAACGACGTGAAGATCCGATCAGGACGGTAAAAGATGTATAAAACATCTGATGCCTCTTCTGTGTGTGTGTGTGTGTGTGTGTGTGTGTGTGTGTGTGTGTGTGTGTGTGTGTTCTCCAGCCTGGTTGCGGGGAAACGAGGAGATGTGATGTATGAACTTGTGATTGGCTCACAGTCACAGCTGGACTCTATTGCCCCTTTGGAGACTCTGATTCCCCTGCTAAGCTAAGCTAAGCTAAGCTGAGCTAAGCTAAGCTGAGCTAGCCTGCCGTAGCGTTAGCTCCAGAATGACAGAAGCATCTGTTTAAATCAGTGAAACGTTCCACCTTTGAAGCACAAACTCTTCTAACTCACTGATCTTCTCCGTCCCTCAGGTTTCTTCTGCGTTTTGGGCCCTTTGAGGATTCTCTGTTTGCGACCCGATTCATTTCTCCCTTTTCTCCCAAAAACAATCAATTTCATGACTCGCTGGAGTTAATGGCTTTATTGTAATCGCATCAGGAGAGACGTCCACGGGGAGACAGAACGTCAGTGAAGAACGACGTCTCCTGCAGTTTAACTCCAGCTCCTCATGGAGCTGATGTTCTTGAATTCTCTCCTGTTCAGGTTCTATTTCAGTCACGTCGTCGTTCAGACCTGCTGAGGCAGGAAACGCTGAGGAAACGCTGAACGCAGCGGTTTGTCACGGCTGGCGGCGATTTCATTCTGGAAGGTGACGACTGATGAGACGTGTTCCTGGGGACCATTTAGCTCCTGCACAGAGGAATCACTGCAGACCTCATAGAAACGCAATGAGCCCGTCGGGGGCTGGGGGGGCCTTCCTGTGACAGGGGCGCCAAAAGCAGCACTCCAGCAACACGGCGTCATCTTCATCGATTCAAACTGAAAGGTCAGCTTGCAAAAAACGCAATGAAGTACCAGAAAACAGCCATAAAACCTCGTCTGGACGTCAGAACTTTATTGCCTTCTGTCTGAGGCTGATGGGACATTACCTCACAGCAACAGA
>JABVMC010000053.1:80000-97500 GCA_013358685.1 Antennarius maculatus | reverse complement strand
TGACCCTAACCCTGACCCTGACCCTAACCCTGGCCCTAACCCTAACCCTGACCCTAACCCTGACCCTAACCCTGACCCTAACCCTGCCCCTGACCCTAACCCTGACCCTAACCCTGGCCCTAACCCTGACCCTAACCCTGGCCCTAACCCTGACCCTGACCCTAACCCTGACCCTGACCCTAACCCTGACCCTAACCCTGACCCTAAACCTGACCCTGACCCTAACCCTGACCCTGACCCTAACCCTGACCCTAACCCTGACCCTAACCCTGACCCTGACCCTGACCCTAACCCTGACCCGAATCCTGACCCTGACCCTAACCCTGACCCTAACCCTAACCCTGACCCTGACCCTAACCCTGACCCTAACCCTAACCCTGACCCTGACCCTAACCCTGACCCTAACCCTAACCCTGACCCTAACCCTGACCCTAACCCTGACCCTAATCCTGACCCTAACCCTGACCCGAATCCTGACCCTGACCCTAACCCTGACCCTAACCCTGACCCTAACCCTGACCCTAACCCTAACCCTAACCCTGACCCTGACCCTAACCCTGACCCTAACCCTAACCCGGCCTTCAAAACCTTTCTGTCAGCTGTTGGACTCTGAAACAGCAAACCGACCCTAAACATATGACATCACGACAGTGATCGACCCCAGTGGTCGGTTTCTGTTGGCGAAGGAAGAATACTGACACAAATGGCTTGAATGACCCACAATGCATTGTTTTCCTTCAGCACTGTACCGGTTCTTCTCCTCCCAGACGCCTACGAGGAACTTGAACTTGACAGCCGTCAAACGCTGGTCGTCCTGCACCAGTTAGAACTGTTCAGCAACGGTTCCTCTGCCTCATCAGCCAGAAACAGGAATTCTATGAACCACAAAGCTTCCAAGAAACCATTGTTGTGTCTTAGCTTCTCCACACGTCATTAGAATAACGTCTCTGGTTTCTGGAAAGAAAATGATTCTACTTGTTATTTCTTCCTCCTACAATCTTTATCCATCTCCTTCACGTCTCTTTTCTGTTGAACCTAAACCACCTCTGACCTGTTACCATCAAGTCCTGAAGTGGTTCCACTACGTTCCATCAGTCTGATCATCTAGAACCTTCAGTGGACGCTCAGCGTCCAACACGCTTCAGGATCCAGCAGTCATCAGAGCCATTCCGTGTTAAAAGCAGCTATGTTTGGATAGCGATCCATCACAGCTACATTTATAACGGCTCCATCCAATCAATTCCAACGTCCTCCTGGCCGGCCGCATTCCAAACGTAACGACTGCATGACACAGCAGAACAACAGAAGATTTTTGCATTGGCTGGTTTTATTCTACTTTATCGGGTTCCGTTGGTGGTGAAGAGCTGGTCTGACTTCATGTGTTTGACACGCTGCTGCTTTTCAGGAAGCCAGCGTCCATAAATCCGCTGGAGAACACCTCCCGACTTCCCCTCCGGCTACCGGCGACACCCGGAGACGAGAACTGTGTTCATGTGCAGGAATGAGACCATTCATCATCCAGTCACAGAAAAATGGCCGACAGCGGGCGACGCTACGGCACGCCATTCTAGATAAATAGTCTTCCTCCCCAGCCGAACGCTGAATTAAACATGACACTACAAACCACACCAGACCATGAGAGAATAAACACTGAGAAATAAGATTATAAAGAAGTGAATCATCAGCTCTGGTTTGAACGTGTGTGAACCTGAAGACGCGACCTGGATGCAGAGAAGAAATCTGAGCGCAGATTTATGAATAAAATACAACAGAAAATTACCTTTTGAGTAAAATATAAAAATAAATCGTCAACAGAAAACCCAACATGAGGCCAAAGTAGCAGATAAATATAGAAACCAGCAGTGAGGACAATACTTAGAGTTCATCTCCTGGGTCTCTGTCCACACAAACTGCTACTAAACAGAACAGACTGGAGAACACGACACCAGAACCTGGAGGAACCTTCAGCAGCCAGATGAAGCTCAGGTGAGTCTGGTGAGTTCTGAGGAAGGCGGGATCAGGAAGTCCTCCTGAGGGGGACCGAAAGGAGGACCACGACACCAACGGCTCGTCATTGTGATGAAATGACTATCAGGACGTAAAGACAAATCCGAACGCTGGAGGAACCAATGGGAAGCCTCCAGACTTCTGCTGAATCACGTGTCTTCTGAGAGCAGCGTGGCCTCATGATGGTCACAGGTTCTACTCAGAGGTTCTGCAGCTATTATCCCACACAATAAGCTTCGTTACCTAGGAAGACCTACCTACAGCTAGAGATCAGTCTGCTCCCAATCTAAGCCACGTTTGTTCAAACACAACCGTTCATCCAGAAACTATGACTGCATTGTGTGAAGGTGTGGAACGAGGAGTTTACACGTGATGAAGCCACTAGAGGACGCTGGATGTCCTCCTTCACTCTGTAATGTGGTCAAAGGTATCGTAGGACAAACGATAGACAAGCCGCAAGTGGAAAACAGAGCCGCTGCTCATGGGGATCGTTCACCTTCAACGACATTAAACTCCATTACAAGACCGGCCCAGTCCTGGAAACCGCCGTCCCATTAGTCAAACACGATGGAGGCTGACAGGAAGCGTCTCCTGATGAGCTCCGTGCTCCACATCAAAACCGACTCCTGTTGTCACTTCAGTTTGTGCTGTCGTAGCCCACAGGGTCCCGTAGGGACAGACAACCTCACCGTTTAACAGGTAAAACCTGCACCAAAGACCCAAACCTGCCCCGTATGGCTGAATCCTGCAGTCTGTCACACGATGGGGTAGAAACGTTCAAAGTCTTCTTGGCTGATTCTAGGAATTAAAGCTGGAATGTGATCTGGGGGGAAAAGCCCCCGTGGCAAATATAAAATTCTCAAGTTTAGATGATTTCTTTGGTCGAATTGAATAAGAAACTGAACGGACACTTAATTTAATTTGACTCCTAACTTCTACTGCATTGTTCAATCAGCTGATTAAAGAAGCTTCAACAGGTCACAGAGCTACACAGTCATTCAATTTAAAGTAAAGCTATACGAATAGCAACAAGTCATCAACGGACTTGTCACGACTCAGCGTGGCAGCAGGAGGGGCTGAACACGTGGGCGGAGCCTCGTCTCCACACCTGTGGTTCCTCTCAACACCTGGACCTGATCAGACCAGTTAGCCTGGGGCTTTTGAAGCCGGGTTCTCTGGTGGTTCTGGTCCAGATGGTACCCTCACCCAGACTTCTAGTTTGCTGGAGTTCCAGCGTTTTGTTGTTTCCTGTGTTTTTTCTTTATTGATTAAAATGTGAAGGAAAGCTTCAGAGTGTCCTACGTGTGGCTCCTGACCCCATCCATCACACTGTTAGCTCACGTGTGATTCATGTTTGTGTGCGTCAACCACCTCTGAGGAAGGTGGGGGTCACGAGTATTGCTCACTGTCAGTCTGGGGGTCAGGTGCTGAAAGTATTGACACCATTGGTTCTAAAGGAGGGTAATAATTTAAGATAATTTCCCCAAGGGGACAAAGTGTCTTCTTCTTCTGCTAATGCGTCTGCAGCTACATCATGGACCAATCAGCTTCTTGCTGGTTTCTTGCCATGTCTGGCTGATTTTAACTCCTGTGTATTCTTATCGAAATTATAAAATAAATGGAATCTCATGTACTCAAAAAGTTAAATGAACACTATGATATGTAAATGATGTCATGTGTAAAGCAGATGTAGTTCTTTCCAGTAGCAATCAGCCGCTAACTTTTCCAAACAATCACAGATACGTTTTAACATCTCCAAATCTGATTGGAATCATAAGATCTTTGATAATTATTGCCTCTCAGCAACGAACAAGCTGGCATCGGTGTTTCCATTTGTATGTGGATGTCTAACGGTTAGCCATCCAATCGGCATCAGCTCTACTCTCAATGAAGAGCATCCGTTAGCGGAACCTCATCTGCTGCAGACTAACATTTATGTAAAGATAATATTTAAGAATCCACGTCTTAGTTTACCAATCAGATGCAAAAGACAAAGTTTAGTGAAGACAGACGAATGTCTGACTTTCAGTGGAGCACGAGGGACGTTCCTGCGCCAGAGGAGCGTTATCATCTGTCCTCACCAGGCCTCGTAATCTGAGCGCAGCATCACGATCGATGGAGGAGGCAAAGAGAAGACGAGAGCAATCGATGCTGTAACAAACACCAGGGTAATTGTGCGTTTATCAGTTCAGAGCACCTGAAGGAGCCTGAAGCAGCTGATCCTGGTTTTGTCCCGATGTTCTTCACGGCCCCCCTGCTGGGATGGGTGCTGGCTGTGGTTCATAGTGAGGCCTTGTCTGTGTAGCTTCTGTCATCAGGTCAGCTGTTCAGATCAGCCCAAAGGTCTCTGATCCACTGGACTTTAAGAACCTTTAGGAGTTTGTTGGACGCTTCATCCAACATGTTTCTTCAGTTATTTTATCATTTCAATCTGTTGTTAGCGATTATTAAATTTAATTATTAATGATTCAATACCAGCAAATCTGTGCATCAACCTCCTGATTAACATTAATGTGAGCCTGAAACACCAGGAAGACAAGGACGGGGGGGTTGGATGGTGGGGTGTTGGGTGGGTTGGATGGTGGGGTGTTGGGTGGGTTGGATGGTGGGATGGTTGGATGGTGGGATGTTGGGTGGGTTGGATGGTGGGATGTTGGGTGGGTTGGATGGTGGGATGTTGGGTGGGTTGGATGGTGGGTTGGTTGGATGGTTGGATGCTGGGTGGTTGTTGGGTTGGTGGGATGTTGGGTTGGATGGTGGGATGTTGGGTGGGTTAGTTGGTTGGATGGTGGGTTGGTTGGATGGTGGGTTGGTTGGATGGTGGGTTGGTTGGATGGTGGGATGTTGGGTGGGTTAGTTGGTTGGATGGTGGGTTGGTTGGATGGTGGGTTGGTTGGATGGTTGGATGCTGGGTGGTTGTTGGGTTGGTGGGATGTTGGGTTGGATGGTGGGATGTTGGGTGGGTTAGTTGGTTGGATGGTGGGTTGGTTGGATGGTGGGTTGGTTGGATGGTGGGTTGGTTGGATGGTGGGATGTTGGGTGGGTTAGTTGGTTGGATGGTGGGTTGGTTGGATGGTGGGTTGGTTGGATGGTGGGATGCTGGGTGGTTGTTGGGTTGGTGGGATGTTGGGTTGGATGGTGGGATGTTGGGTGGGCTAGTTGGTTGGATGGTGGGTTGGTTGGATGGTGGGTTGGTTGGATGGTGGGTTGGTTGGATGGTGGGATGTTGGGTGGGTTAGTTGGTTGGATGGTGGGTTGGTTGGATGGTGGGTTGGTTGGATGGTTGGATGCTGGGTGGTTGTTGGGTTGGTGGGATGTTGGGTATGTTCGTGGGTTGGATGGTTGGTTGGTGGGATGTTGGGGTGGGATGTTGGTTGGTTGGTTGGTGGGTGGGTGGGTGGGTGAGTTGGTTGATGGGTTGGTATTATTGGAATCTATAAACTTGACTGATCAATGACTTTGATTTGGGATCACAGCGGTGTGAACTGGGCTGGGTTCCATTCCAGTTTAATAGTTCAGTGTGACTCAGACGAGGTCGTTATGAAAGCTGCAGGTTGGTGTCACATTAGCACCGAGTGTGGTGCATTGATTATTACACTATTGATTTTACACTATTATTACACTGTCGATTATTACATTTTTGATTTTAGACTATTGATTATTACACTATTATTACACTATTGATTTTACACTATTGATTATTACACTATTATTACACTATTGATTATTACACTATTATTACACTATTGATTTTACACTATTGATTATTACACTATTATTACACTATTGATTATTACACTGTTGATTATTACATTATTGATTATTACACTACTGATTATTACACTATTGATTATTACACTGTTGATTATTACACTATTGATTATTACACTGTTGATTATTACATTTTTGATTATTACACTACTGATTATTACACTATTGATTATTACACTGTTGATTATTACACTATTGTTTATTACACTGTTGATTATTACATTATTGATTATTACACTACTGATTATTACACTATTGATTATTACACTGTTGATTATTACATTATTGATTATTACACTAATGATTATTACACTATTGATTATTACACTGTTGATTATTACACTATTGATTATTACACTGTTGATTATTACACTATTGATTATTACACTGTTGATTATTACATTTTTGATTATTACACTACTGATTATTACACTATTGATTATTACACTGTTGATTATTACACTATTGATTATTACACTGTTGATTATTACATTATTGATTATTACACTACTGATTATTACATTATTGATTATTACACTACTGATTATTACACTATTGATTATTACACTATTGATTATTACACTGTTGATTATTACATTATTGATTATTACACTACTGATTATTACACTATTGATTATTACACTGTTGATTATTACACTATTGATTATTACACTTTTGATTATTACATTTTTGATTATTACATTATTGATTATTACACTATTGATTATTACACTGTTGATTATTACACTATTGATTATTACACTTTTGATTATTACATTATTGATTATTACACTACTGATTATTACACTATTGATTATTACACTGTTGATTATTACATTATTGATTATTACACTACTGATTATTACACTATTGATTATTACACTGTTGATTATTACACTATTGATTATTACACTGTTGATTATTACACTATTGATTATTACACTGTTGATTATTACATTTTTGATTATTACACTACTGATTATTACACTATTGATTATTACACTGTTGATTATTACACTATTGATTATTACACTGTTGATTATTACATTATTGATTATTACACTACTGATTATTACATTATTGATTATTACACTACTGATTATTACACTATTGATTATTACACTGTTGATTATTACACTATTGATTATTACACTGTTGATTATTACACTATTGATTATTACACTGTTGATTATTACACTATTGATTATTACACTGTTGATTATTACATTATTATTGTCCGTCTGCATCAGAGACATTATAGAACATTGCAGTGGGATCATATAAATGAGGAACCATTAACGTGTTCTAATGACTTCTTAATGATCCTGGTATTTTTCATTATATTGTTGGTTTATTACTGTAATAAAGTGACAAACTCATCAGCAGCTAAACGGAGCCCAGATTTACCTCCCAGATGATAACAGGAGGATGTTGAGCAGATAATCATGATGTGATGTCGTTCATTTCCTCCCAGTCACTTCGAATCTGTTTCCTCCAACATGTTAATTACATGATTTTTATTTTTGAATTGGTGCTAAAAAATCTCAGGTTTTTAGGCAGCCGTGAAATAATTTCACTGGATTAAATCAGGTTTTTCACTGAAGTTAATCTGAATTCCTCCCCCTTTCTCCATCCACACAGATCTGATTTAATGGTGAACGGTGAACACGGGGGCTTTGAACACGCCGTTCCCTCAGCTGATAGAAGTGAACCCTCCACAGCCGCTGACAGCATTGATCAATAATTCAGAAGGAGCTCACCAAAAGCTCTGCAGCAGTAAATCACCGTACAGCTCGCCATCTGCTGCACGTCACGCCGGCGCCGGCGCCGCGTTCTGCCCCCGTTCTGTAATCTGGGGGGGTTCTGGCCATGAATCACACCGAACCAGAGCAGGTGAAATAACAGTCGCTGATATTTCTGACACTTTCTGAAAGCCACCAGAGAAAAGAGCATCTTCACCACGACGGCTCTGCATCCATCTTGTTCCGCCAGGACGCCACAGGAAGAAGATAAAAATATTCCTGATTAAATATTGAGTGTCCACATGACAGGAAGTGAGCAGGCTGCTCGGCTCCTTGTGGAGTCCGTCAAAGCGTGAACGACTCCAGAGAACGTGTTCTGACTTCAAGAATGGAACGCCCGCAATCTCAGGCCTGACAGCCGCGCTGAAGACGTACCAGGTTAGGGTCAGGGGTCATGGGTTAGGTTTAGGGGTTAGGGTTCGGGTCAGGGGTTAGGGCCAGGGGTTAGGGTTTGGGTTTAAGGTTTATGGTTAGGGTTAGGGTTTAGGGTTAGGGTTTAGGGTTAGGGTTAGGGTTTATGGTTAGGGTTTAGGGTTAGGGTTTAGGTTTAGGGTTAGGGTTTAGGTTTAGGGTTTGGGTTTAGGGTTAGGGTTTAGGGTTAGGGTTTATGGTTAGGGTTTAGGGTTAGGGTTTAGGTTTAGGGTTTGGGGTTAGGGTTAGGGGTTAGGATTTAGGGTTAGGGGTTAGGGTTTAGGGGTTAGGGTTAGGGGTTAGGGTTTGGGTTGGGGTTTAGGGTTAGGGTTTAGGGTTAGGGGTTAGGGGTTAGGGTTTAGGGTTAGGGTTAGGGTTTACGGTTAGGGTTAGGGGTTAGGGGTTAGGGTTTAGGGTTTAGGTTTAGGGTTAGGGTTTATGGTTAGGGTTTAGGGTTAGGGTTTATGGTTAGGGTTTAGGGTTAGGGTTTAGGTTTAGGGTTTATGGTTAGGGTTTAGGGTTAGGGTTTAGGTTTAGGGTTAGGGTTTAGGTTTAGGGTTAGGGTTTGGGGTTAGGGTTAGGGGTTAGGGTTTAGGGTTAGGGGTTAGGGTTTAGGGTTTAGGGGTTAGGGTTAGGGTTTAGGGTTAAGGGTTAGGGTTAGGGTTTAAGGGTTAGGGTTTACGGTTAGGGTTAGGGTTTAGGGTTTAGGGTTAGGGGTTAGGGTTAGGGGTTAGGGTTAGGGTTTAGGTTTAGGGTTTAGGGGTTAGGGTTAGGGTTTAGGGGTTAGGGTTAGGGTTTAGGTTTAGGGTTTAGGGGTTAGGGTTAGGGTTTAGGGGTTAGGGGTTAGGGTTAGGGTTTAGGGTTAGGGTTTAGGGGTTAGGGTTAGGGTTAGGGTTTAGGGTTTAGGGTTAGGGGTTAGGGTTAGGGGTTAGGGTTAGGGTTTAGGTTTAGGGTTTAGGGGTTAGGGTTAGGGTTTAGGGGTTAGGGGTTAGGGTTAGGGTTTAGGGTTAGGGTTTAGGGGTTAGGGTATAGGGCTTACGGTTTAGGGTTAGGGTATAGGGTTTAGGGGTTAGGGGTTAGGGTTAGGGTTAGGGTTTAGGGCAGTGGTTCTTAACCCGGGTTCGATCGAACCCTAGGGGTTTGGTGAGTCGGTCTCAGGGGTTCGGTGGAGACGGGGATCAAAACAAAACACCCGTCATGATGTGTCGGGTGTTTTTGCCAAACATACACTAATCACTGTGTACGTTTGACACATCGTGCCAATTGATGATGACACGCCCCCTTAGCCATCACTGGCTGCAGGTGATCACGTGACGCTACATCATTAGCCTACCTGTGCTACAGGGGATTTTGCGCACTCAGTAGTGGATTTCTGCCTGTCATGATGGTACGTCATCTGATTGATTTCTTAATATTTTAATTCATAGTAACTGTTGAACAAAAACAGAAAGTGGTGGGACGAATATGTACAACGTGAATTTACATGTACTGTATAACGGAACGTGATGGGAGTCAGCGTTCTGCAGGATTTGAATGTCAAGTTGAGCAACTCTAGTCTGGAACTGGAAGAATAAAGGAACACTTCCTTAAACAACAGAAACAGACTTTGGTGTAAAATGACATCAGAGTAACACTTGTCAAGGTGAAGCCACTCATACCTGAACTGGTCTCTATGACAACAGCAGAAGTCACACTGATTCACAGGTAGGTCATTTCATGTGAGTTCATGCACTGTCTTGGTTTGGTTCTTTGAAAAAGGTGACATTAATGCACAATTCATTAAATACACCAGTAAAACATAGACTTATGTCTTCAATTAGAAAAAAACAAAAATGTTTTTTAACCCTAACCCCACCCCTAACCCTAACCTAACCCCACCCACGACCCTAACCCCACCCCAAACCCTAACCCTGACTCTGACCCTCTGCCTAAGTCAGAGAGGTTAAAGGTCAGACAAACTGATTGTCACTCTGGAGAACTGATGAGTAATTTTCCACAACGCTTCAATCAGCTGCGTTTCCATCCACCAAATGCTCCGACTTTACGCCCAAAAAACCCAGGAGGGGGGGCATCTCAGCATGGGGGTAGTTTAAACCGACACATAGAGCACAGCAGGTTTGACTCCACTGCAGCTGAACGTTCTCATTCGGACTCATTTCCTCATTCCATCACATGAAACTGGTGAAGCAGCCGAAACAAAAGACAGACAGGATTAAAGTTTTCAGGGATTAGAGAGGAGAGAGTGTGGGGTTCACTCCAGGGAGGCGCCGTGAAGTTAGACAATCAGCTGGTTGGAACGAGTCCAGTCACTCCTAGAGAGGAGGAAGGAAACCAGCCGGGGGGGTCGGCCAGGGGGTTCTGACCCAAACACGGAGCAGGACAGACGACCACACTCAGGGTTTAATCAGCAACGCCCACAACAGCCAATCAGAAGATCAGGATAAATCACATGAGTCTCTACAACGAGTCTCTACAGTCTGGACCTGGACAGTCTGAGCAGAGACTCGGGACGTTTCAGTCGGGACGTTTCAGTCGGGATGTTTCAGTCGGGACGTTTCAGTCAGAATGTTTCAGTCGGGACGTTTCAGTCGGGACGTTTCAGTCGGGATGTTTCAGTCAGGAAGTTTCAGTCAGAATGTTTCAGTCGGGACGTTTCAGTCAGAATGTTTCAGTCGGGACGTTTCAGTCAGAATGTTTCAGTCGGGACGTTTCAGTCGGGATGTTTCAGTCGGGATGTTTCATTCTGGACGTTTCAGTCTGTATGTTTCAGTCGGGACGTTTCAGTCTGTATGTTTCAGTCGGGACGTTTCAGTCGGGACGTTTCAGTCGGGATGTTTCAGTCAGGATGTTTCAGTCAGAATGTTTCAGTCGGGACGTTTCAGTCAGAATGTTTCAGTCGGGACGTTTCAGTCAGAATGTTTCAGTCGGGACGTTTCAGTCGGGATGTTTCAGTCGGGATGTTTCAATCAGGACGTTTCAGTCAGAATGTTTCAGTCGGGACGTTTCAGTCAGAATGTTTCAGTCGGGACGTTTCAGTCGGGATGTTTCAGTCGGGATGTTTCAGTCAGAATGTTTCAGTCGGGACGTTTCAGTCAGAATGTTTCAGTCGGGACGTTTCAGTCAGTATGTTTCAGTCGGGACGTTTCAGTCGGGATGTTTCAGTCAGGATGTTTCAGTCTGCATGTTTCAGTCGGGACGTTTCAGTCAGAATGTTTCAGTCGGGACGTTTCAGTCAGAATGTTTCAGTCGGGACGTTTCAGTCAGAATGTTTCAGTCGGGACGTTTCAGTCAGGACGTTTCAGTCAGAATGTTTCAGTTGGGACGTTTCAGTCAGAATGTTTCAGTCGGGACGTTTCAGTCGGGACGTTTCAGTCGGGATGTTTCAGTCGGGATGTTTCAGTCAGGACGTTTCAGTCAGAATGTTTCAGTCGGGACGTTTCAGTCAGAATGTTTCAGTCGGGACGTTTCAGTTAGAATGTTTCAGTCGGGACGTTTCAGTCGGGATGTTTCAGTCGGGATGTTTCAATCAGGACGTTTCAGTCAGAATGTTTCAGTCGGGACGTTTCAGTCAGAATGTTTCAGTCGGGACGTTTCAGTCGGGACGTTTCAGTCAGAATGTTTCAGTCGGGACGTTTCAGTCAGAATGTTTCAGTCGGGATGTTTCAGTCGGGACGTTTCAGTCGGGATGTTTCAGTCGGGATGTTTCAATCAGGACGTTTCAGTCAGAATGTTTCAGTCGGGACGTTTCAGTCAGAATGTTTCAGTCGGGACGTTTCAGTCAGGACGTTTCAGTCAGAATGTTTCAGTTGGGACGTTTCAGTCAGAATGTTTCAGTCGGGACGTTTCAGTAGGGACGTTTCAGTCGGGATGTTTCAGTCGGGATGTTTCAGTCAGGACGTTTCAGTCAGAATGTTTCAGTCGGGAAGTTTCAGTCAGAATGTTTCAGTCGGGACGTTTCAGTTAGAATGTTTCAGTCGGGACGTTTCAGTCGGGATGTTTCAGTCGGGATGTTTCAATCAGGACGTTTCAGTCAGAATGTTTCAGTCGGGACGTTTCAGTCAGAATGTTTCAGTCGGGACGTTTCAGTCGGGACGTTTCAGTCAGAATGTTTCAGTCGGGACGTTTCAGTCAGAATGTTTCAGTCGGGATGTTTCAGTCTGGACGTTTCAGTCGGGATGTTTCAGTCTGGATGTTTCAGTCAGAATGTTTCAGTCGGGACGTTTCAGTCAGAATGTTTCAGTCGGGATGTTTCAGTCAGAATGTTTCAGTCGGGACGTTTCAGTCGGGATGTTTCAGTCGGGATGTTTCAATCAGGACGTTTCAGTCAGAATGTTTCAGTCGGGACGTTTCAGTCAGAATGTTTCAGTCAGGAAGTTTCAGTCAGGAAGTTTCAGTCAGAATGTTTCAGTTGGGACGTTTCAGTCAGAATGTTTCAGTCGGGACGTTTCAGTCGGGACGTTTCAGTCGGGAAGTTTCAGTCGGGATGTTTCAGTCAGGACGTTTCAGTCAGAATGTTTCAGTCGGGACGTTTCAGTCAGAATGTTTCAGTCGGGACGTTTCAGTTAGAATGTTTCAGTCGGGACGTTTCAGTCGGGATGTTTCAGTCGGGACGTTTCAGTCGGGATGTTTCAGTCAGAACCTTCCAGTCAGAACGTTTCAGTCAGAACTTTTAAGTCAGGACGTTTCAGTCAGGAAGTTTCAGTCAGAACCTTTCAGTCAGAACGTTTCAGTCAGAACGTTTCAGTCAGAACCTTTCAGTCAGAACGTTTCAGTCAGAACTTTTAAGTCAGGACGTTTCAGTCAGGATGTTTCAGTCAGAACCTTTCAGTCAGAACGTTTCAGTCAGGATGTTTCAGTCAGAACCTTTCAGTCAGAACCTTTCAGTCAGAATGTTTCAGTCAGAACTTTTAAGTCAGGACGTTTCAGTCAGAACGTTTCAGTCAGAATGTTTCAGTCAGAATGTTTCAGTCAGAACGTTTCAGTCAGAACGTTTCAGTCAGGACGTTTCAGTCAGAATGTTTCAGTCAGAATGTTTCAGTCAGAACGTTTCAGTCAGGACGTTTCAGTCAGGATGTTTCAGTCAGAACCTTTCAGTCAGAACGTTTCAGTCAGAACCTTTCAGTCAGAAAGTTTAAGTCAGAACTTTTAAGTCAGGACGTTTCAGTCAGAACCTTTCAGTCAGAATGTTTCAGTCAGAACGTTTCAGTCAGAATGTTTCAGTCAGAACGTTTCAGTCAGAACGTTTCAGTCAGAATGTTTCAGTCAGAACGTTTCAGTCAGAATGTTTCAGTCAGGACGTTTCAGTCAGAATGTTTCAGTCAGAACGTTTCAGTCAGAAAGTTACAGTCAGAACGTTTCAGTCAGAATGTTTCAGTCAGAACGTTTCAGTCTGAATGTTTCAGTCAGAATGTTTCAGTCAGAACGTTTCAGTCAGGACGTTTCAGTCAGAATGTTTCAGTCAGGACGTTTCAGTCAGAAAGTTTCAGTCAGAACGTTTCAGTCAGAAAGTTTCAGTCAGAACGTTTCAGTCAGAATGTTTCAGTCAGAATGTTTCAGTCAGAACGTTTCAGTCAGAATGTTTCAGTCAGAACGTTTCAGTCAGGACGTTTCAGTCAGAATGTTTCAGTCAGGACGTTTCAGTCAGAATGTTTCAGTCAGAATGTTTCAGTCAGGACGTTTCAGTCAGCCGTGGCCTGTCACTGATGATGACGGACAAAGGGTCCTCGACTGACAGAAAGGTCGTCCGCTCCCTGCCTGCCAGTCGTATCAAGTCTATACCGACCCCCCCACCCCCCCCAAACGCCTTCAGACTTCCTGTATCAGGTATCCAGATGTGGATGAAAACACAATCAATACACCGGACTAATGATCAGGTTAACATCAGATGATCTATTGATCAGCGTAACATCAAGTCAGTGACGTGTGGTGAGGTTCATGGCTGGGGGGGCACTGGTTTCATCATGATCAGATTTACTAACACCATTATCTCACCAACAGTCAGGGGGTTCTGTTTAAAGTCTGACAGCAGAACTATTTACACAGACCAACACACAATCAGCACATCTGATTGAAAACACACGTGTTGTTTCCCACACGTGTGTTTACCGTGTTGACTTCTACATGAAGTCCATGAGTCGCTGCTTCAGAACAACATTCTGGTTGGAGGTGTAATCCTCAATTGTTACAGCGAGGCAAGGCCCCCAGAAAACAGAAGAGGGTCTGCTCTGGACGCGCTGACTCTAGATTATACTTTACTGTCATTCCCTCCAGCCAAGAGGAACCCCTGGGTCAGCAGCGCCCCCTACCCTGAGGCAGGAGAACTGCGTGCCTCACTTCCTGCCTTTTCCCAGCGGTTTCAGGACCTCTGGACTCCAGAAAGACGTTACACACATGGAGTGTTAACAGAAAAACACTACTTTATATACATTAGGTCAATTATGGGAATGTAGTTCATAGGTCAAACGTGTTTGAACATTTTAATAGCGACATGTAGAGAGTTAGCATTATGTCTGTTTAGCTACCAGCACAGCTAGTCGAGTCATTGATCAAACCATGGTGATCAATGACTCACCGCAGGTCTCTGATCAGTGTTTCAGAGGTAAATGTGAAAATTCAGCAATTTGGAGTAAAAATAACCTAAAATTGGTGACGTGAATAGAAAATAACTTTATTAAACATCAGCGCATAAATACAAACATTTCATTTGTTTCTTCCATTTCTCATTTTTTCCTCTCGTGATGGCAGGTGAGGGCGTGTCTCACCTGTCTCACCTGTCTCACCTGTCTCACCTGTCTCGCCTGTCTCACCTGTCTCACCTGTCTCACCTGTTTCACCTGTTTCACCTGTCTCACCTGTTTCACCTGTTTCACCTGTCTCACCTGTCTCACCTGTTTCACCTGTCTCACCTGTCTCACCTGTTTCACCTGTCTCGCCTGTCTCACCTGTCTCGCCTGTCTCACCTGTCTCACCTGTCTCACCTGTCTCACCTGTCTCACCTGTCTCACCTGTTTCACCTGTCTCACCTGTCTCTCCTGTCTCACCTGTCTCACCTGTCTCACCTGTTTCACCTGTCTCACCTGTCTCACCTGTTTCACCTGTTTCGCCTGTCTCACCTGTCTCACCTGTCTCACCTGTTTCACCTGTTTCACCTGTCTCACCTGTTTCACCTGTCTCACCTGTCTCACCTGTTTCACCTGTTTCACCTGTCTCGCCTGTCTCACCTGTCTCACTTGTCTCACCTGTCTCACCTGTCTCACCTGTCTCACCTGTCTCGCCTGTCTCACCTGTCTCACCTGTCTCGCCTGTCTCGCCTGTCTCGCCTGTCTCACCTGTCTCGCCTGTCTCACCTGTCTCGCCTGTCTCGCCTGTCTCGCCAGTCTCACCTGTCTCGCCTGTCTCACCTGTCTCACCTGTCTCACCTGTCTCGCCTGTCTCACCTGTCTCGCCTGTCTCGCCTGTCTCACCTGTCTCACCTGTCTCGCCTGTCTCACCTGTCTCACCAGTCTCACCTGACCGCAGATGATGTATTGATCAGGTTAACATCAGATGATCTATTGATCAGGTTAATATCAGATGATCTATTGATCAGGTTAACATCAGATGATGTATTGATCAGGTTAACATCAGATGATGTATTGATCAGGTTAATATCAGATGATCTATTGATCAGGTTAACATCAGATGATCTATTGATCAGGTTAACATCAGATGATGTATTGATCAGGTTAATATCAGATGATCTATTGATCAGGTTAACATCAGATGATCTATTGATCAGGTTAACATCAGATGATCTATTGATCAGGTTAACATCAGATGATGTATTGATCAGGTTAACATCAGATGATGTATTGATCAGGTTAACATCAGATGATGTATTGATCAGGTTAATATCAGATGATGTATTGATCAGGTTAATATCAGATGATGTATTGATCAGGTTAACATCAGATGATGTATTGATCAGGTTAACATCAGATGATGTATTGATCAGGTTAATATCAGATGATGTATTGATCAGGTTAACATTAGATGATGTATTGATCAGGTTAACATCAGATGATGTATTGATCAGGTTAACATCAGATGATGTATTGATCAGGTTAACATCAGATGATGTATTGATCAGGTTAACATCAGATGATGTATTGATCAGGTTAATATCAGATGATGTATTGATCAGGTTAACATTAGATGATGTATTGATCAGGTTAACATCAGATGATGTATTGATCAGGTTAACATCAGATGATGTATTGATCAGGTTAACATCAGATGATGTATTGATCAGGTTAACATCAGATGATGTATTGATCAGGTTAACATCAGATCTCAGAACAGATCTGGTCCCGGTGGGACAGAAAGGCTCCGACTGCTTCAGTTGAATTAAAACACGGAGAAAATGAGATTCCACAAAAGATGTATTTCCTCTTGGAATTAGTGTGCCCCCCCCCCAGGGAAGAAATGGATTAGCACACCACGGAGGCGTTCGGGGCGGGGGGGTGTTTCCTCCTGAACTGCTGGCAGATCATTCCTCATGACGAGCACAGAAAAGCTTCTGAATATGAGGAAAACACTCCAGAATGCCCCCCCCCGATCGCTTCCAGACAGCAGTGGAGTCGGGGGGGTTATCACTGGACACCAGGACGCGTTGCTAATTATTTTGATCAATAAAGCTCGATGAGCGCTGTTCCAATCTAAGGCGGGACCATTAGCAGCCTTATGTCTGCAGGAAATAGACTGAGCCGCTCTCCATCACCCCCCAGGAAACAACAGAACATTTTCTGCAAAGTCGATAATCTGTTTGGGGGGAATCGAATCTGTTGGGCTGAAGAGAGGCTCAGTGAACCAGAGTCTGGATCGCCATCAGAGGACCACGCCCCGCTAGCGGCCCAGGTGGAAACAGGTGAGGGGGGGGTGTCAGCGACCTGCAGTCCATCACTCAGGACGCAAAAACCCACAGGCCCAGCCTCAGGAACCGACCCCTCCCTCAGTGGAACACGAGCCCCCACACGCCCCTAAATGACTGGAGGAGCAGGACATCATGGGTTTGATCATGTGATCGATATCGTCCAATCACTCAGGGTGATAGACAGAGTGAACAGGTCCTCCTCCAGCGCTTAGACTCGTCCCGCACCACTGAAACTGAAGCTCAGGAACCGGTTTGTTCTGGTTTGTGTTGATGTTTCACTGAGTGTCAGATTCTCTGTTGGCAGCCCCCCCCACTGCGACCCCCCAGGACTGAGCAGGAAAACAGCCGACGACGTCCTCCGTCCAGGATTTCAGTCCAGAATGATCTAATGAGGCTTCAGCTGTTCCTCGGCTGAAACGACTTCAGCTTCTTCTGGCTGAAGCCTCCAGGAGCCTCTGAGCTGCGTTCATCAGCTGAGAGCCCCCCAAGGCGTCTGCTGGCAGCCCCCCCATGAAGAAACACTTATTTACATGATGGCTGCTCCTGAAGGAACTCCATCCAGCTTCAGGATGCTTCAGCTTCATCTCCACCTCTCTGG
>JABVMC010000053.1:37500-75000 GCA_013358685.1 Antennarius maculatus | reverse complement strand
CCAGTTCTAGTCCCAGTTAAATCCAAGTCTAGTCCCAGTCTAGTCCCAGTTTAGTTCCAGTCAAGTCCCAGTCTAGTCCCAGTTTAGTTCCAGTCTAGTCCCAGTCTAGTCCCAGTTTAGTTCCAGTTTAGTCCCAGTCTAGTCCCAGTCTTGTCCCAGTTTAGTTCCAGTCTAATCCCAGTTCTAGTTCCAGTTAAATCTGAGTCTAGTCCCAGTTTAGTTCCAGTCTAATCCCAGTTCTAGTCCCAGTTAAATCCAAGTCTAGTCCCAGTCTAGTCCCAGTTCTAGTCCCAGTTAAATCCGAGTCTAGTCCCAGTTTAGTCCCAGTCTAGTCCCACTTTAGTCCCAGTTCACCAGGTCCATTACAGGTCCATCAAAGGTCCACTAGGGTTCCATCACAGGTTCATCACAGTTCCACTAGGGGCCCATCACAGGTCCACTAGGGGTCCATCACAGGTCCATCACAGTTCCACTAGGGGTCCATCACAGGTCCATCACAGGTCCACTAGGGGTCCATCACAGGTCCATCACAGGTCCACTAGGGGTCCATCACAGGTCCACTAGGGGTCCATCACAGGTCCATCACAGTTCCACTAGGGGTCCATCACAGGTCCACTAGGGGTCCATCACAGGTCCATCACAGTTCCACTAGGGGTCCATCACAGGTCCATCACAGGTCCACTAGGGGTCCATCACAGGTCCATCACAGTTCCACTAGGGGTCCATCACAGGTCCATCACAGGTCCACTAGGGGTCCATCACAGGTCCACTCGGGGTCCATCACAGGTCCATCACAGTTCCACTAGGGGTCCATCACAGGTCCATCACAGGTCCACTAGGGGTTCATCACAGGTCCACTAGGGGTCAATCACAGGTCCACTAGGGGTCCATCACAGGTCCATCACAGGTCCACAAGGGGTCCATCACAGGTCCACTAGGGGTCCATCACAGGTCCATCACAGTTCCACTAGGGGTTCATCACAGGTCCACTAGGGGTCAATCACAGGTCCACTAGGGGTCCATCACAGGTCCATCACAGGTCCACTAGGGGTCCATCACAGTTCCACTAGGGGTCCATCACAGGTCCATCACAGGTCCACTAGGGGTCCATCACAGGTCCACTAGGGGTCCATCACAGGTCCATCACAGTTCCACTAGGGGTCCATCACAGGTCCATCACAGGTCCACTAGGGGTCCATCACAGGTCCACTAGGGGTCCATCACAGGTCCATCACAGTTCCACTAGGGGTTCATCACAGGTCCACTAGGGGTCCATCACAGGTCCATCACAGGTACACTAGGGGTCCATCACAGGTCCACTAGGGGTCCATCACAGGTCCACTAGGGGTCCATCACAGGTCCATCACAGGTCCACGAGGGGTCCATCACAGGTCCACTAGGGGTCCATCACAGGTCCATCACAGGTACACTAGGGGTCCATCACAGGTCCACTAGGGGTCCATCACAGGTCCATCACAGGTACACTAGGGGTCCATCACAGGTCCACTAGGGGTCCATCACAGGTCCACGAGGGGTCCATCACAGGTCCAGCACAGGTCCACTAGGGGTCCATCACAGGTCCATCACAGGTCCACCAGTGGTCCATCACAGGTCGCCCCCCCCCCACCCCCCTTGCTGCTGTTCAATAATTGAAACTTTATTTAACCAGTGGTTTAGAGCAGCTGGGTCACCTATGGGTGTTGTCATGTGACCCTTTGGGTGTTGTCATGTGACCCTTTGGGTGTTGTCATGTGACCCTTTCTTCAGGAGAATCGGGAGCTCCGCTCCCCCCCACTTGGCCCTGGTCCTCCCCTCTGCAGCAGCAGGAGGAACCCCACAGCGCCCCCTGCTGGACGGCAGCACACCTTCATCCACTGGTGATGAAGGTCAGACTCCACCAGGCGGTGGAGGAACCTCTAGTGATGTCCTCCAGGAGATGTTTGATGTGACGGGACTGACTGAACACAACCACACCCACCGGGCTCCAACCCCCGACCCGCGTCCCCCGTTACCGGAACGACCCGGTGACTCCCTGAACGCCCAGTGACAATAACGACCGGCGGGACCAAACTTTGCTCTCATCCCGCACCGGGATGATAGACCTCCATCACGGTCACGGCAGTGACGGTGGAGCTCCGGTGAAGCTCCGGTGGAGCTCCGGGATGTACCGGGATACTGCGGCACTAGAGGACCGTGTGCACACGAACCAGCCCGGAAGCATCAGGGAGTCCCGCACTACCACCCCCTCTACACCCCTCACCCCTCCCCCCCGACCATCCCTCCGTTCTGGACCGGGTCCGGTAATCCGGTAAGTCACATCAGAAGCAGAGGAGGATCAAACTTCACCTGTGTGTGTGTGTGTGTGTGTGTGTGTGTGTGTGTGTGTGTGTGTGTGTGTGTGTGTGTGTGTGTGTGTACACCACCTACCGGGTCGCTCTGCTCCGGACCGCCGAACTGCTCCGGTTCCCGGTACTTTGTCCGGTTTCCAGTGAGGATGAGGAGAGGATGAAGGAACCTGCTGTAAACTCCACACACACACTCACACACACCGACAACGCGCCCCAGCACCGGAGTACACACACCGAAGAGCTCTGCTGGGGAGGGACACACACACACACACACACACACACACACACACACACACACACACACACACACACACACACACACACACACACACTGCAGCTTCTCTCGCTCCTCCCTGCTGGCTTCGCCTGCGCAGGCTCCTGATTGGCTGAGCTGCTCTTCGGTAACAGAAGCTCTGCTTTAATTGGATGGGGGGGTTGTGTGGGCCCCCCCCCCCCATCGCTCGTTTCCTTCAGCGAAGAAGAAGAATGCTGAGCTCTGCAGTTTGATGCAGAGAAAAAAAAGAGGAATGGAGGACGGGGGTGGGGGGCAGAGGGTGAAGGGGGGAGGGGGGTTCGAGTGTGCGGGAGGGGCAGGAGTGAAGCTGGACCGCAGTGGGACAAAGAGGGGCGGGCTGTCAGGCGTGTGTGTGTGTGTGTGTGTGTGTGTGTGTGTGTGTGTGTGTGTGTGTGTGTGAGGGGGGGGGGGGGGGGGGGGGAGCAGCATCTTGAGGTGTGATGGCGGGTCGGATGGTTTCTCTGCAGCGGGGGGAGGATCTGCTGCAGTGAGGAGAGGAGCTGCAGGCGGGAGGGGGGAGGAAGGGGGGGCAGTGATGCTGAAGTACAGTCTTCCACTCAGCGTGACGGGGGGTGCGGGGGGGCAGCCAGGGCGCACAGCGGTTGATGCCTTCATGAATTATTGAGGGTGTCCCAGAGGAGGGTGGGGGGTCAGGGTGGGGGGGTTAATGTGCTCGAGAGGTTTACTGTAGAGCCGCTGAGGCGTCGCCCTGAGGCGGGGCTGTTTGTTCAACACGGTAATCCAGCAGCTCTGATTGGTCCACCGTGAAAAGTTACCCCCCCCCCAGACAAACACACCAACAACACAATGAGCCCATTAGAAGTTACCCCCCCCCCCTCCCAGACAAACACACCAACAACACAATGAGCCCATTAGAAGTTACCCCCCCCAGACAAATACACCAACAACACAATGAGCCCTTTAGAAGTTACCCCCCCCCTCACTAAAACAAACTCCAACAGCCGGCGGTGGATGAAACCTGATAAACCAGGTGTGTAAAACCAGAGCAGCTGAGTCAGCATCTGATGGGTTAGGGTCATTGGGTTAGGGTCATTGGGTTAGGGTCATTGGGTTAGGGTCATTGGTGGGTTAGGGTCATTAGGTTAGGGTCATTGGGTTAGGGTCATTGGGTTAGGGTCATTGGGTTAGGGTCATTAGGTTAGGGTCATTAGGTTAGGGTCATTGGGTTAGGGTCATTGGGTTAGGGTCATTGGGTTAGGGTCATTGGGTTAGGGTCATTGGTGGGTTAGGGTCATTGGGTTAGGGTCATTGGGTTAGGGTCATTGGGTTAGGGTCATTGGTGGGTTAGGGTCATTAGGTTAGGGTCATTGGGTTAGGGTCATTGGTGGGTTAGGGTCATTGGGTTAGGGTCATTGGGTTAGGGTCATTGGGTTAGGGTCATTAGGTTAGGGTCATTGGGTTAGGGTCATTGGGTTAGGGTCATTGGGTTAGGGTCATTGGGTTAGGGTCATTGGTGGGTTAGGGTCATTAGGTTAGGGTCATTGGGTTAGGGTCATTAGGTTAGGGTCATTGGGTTAGGGTCATTGGGTTAGGGTCATTTGGTTAGGGTCATTGGGTTAGGGTCATTGGGTTAGGGTCATTGGTGGGTTTGGGTCATTGGGTTAGGGTCATTGGGTTAGGGTCATTGGGTTAGGGTCATTAGGTTAGGGTCATTGGGTTAGGGTCATTGGTGGGTTAGGGTCATTAGGTTAGGGTCATTGGGTTAGGGTCATTAGGTTAGGGTCATTGGTGGGTTTGGGTCATTGATGGGTTAGGGTTAGGGTCATTGGTGGGTTAGGGTCATTGGTTGGTTAGGGTCATTGATGGGTTAGGGTCATTGGGCTAGGGTTAGGGTCTTTGGTGGGTTAGGGTCATTGATGGGTTAGGGTTAGGGTCATTGATGGGTTAGGGTCATTGATGGGTTAGGGTTAGGGTCATTGGTGGGTTAGGGTCATTGATGGGTTAGTGTCATTGATGGGTTAGGGTCATTGATGGGTTAGGGTCATTGATGGGTTAGGGTCATTGATTGGTTAGGGTTAGGGTCATTGATGGGTTAGGGTCATTGATGGGTTAGGGTAATTGATGGGTTAGGGTTAGGGTCATTGATGGGTTAGGGTCATTGATGGGTTAGGGTCATTGATGGGCTAGGGTCATTGATGGGTTGGGGTCATTGATGGGTTAGGGTCATTGATGGGTTAGGGTTAGGGTCATTGGTGGGTTAGGGTCATTGATGGGTTAGGGTCATTGATGGGTTAGGGTCATTGATGGGTTAGGGTTAGGGTCATTGATGGGTTAGGGTCATTGATGGGTTAGGGTCATTGATGGGTTAGGGTCATTGATGCGTTAGGGTCATTGATGGGTTTGGGTCATTGATGGGTTAGGGTCATTGATGGGTTGGGGTCATTGATGGGTTAGGGTCATTGATGGGTTGGGGTCATTGATGGGTTAGGGTCATTGATGGGTTGGGGTCATTGATGGGTTAGGGTCATTGATGGGTTAGGGTCATTGATGGGCTAGGGTCATTGATGGGTTAGGGTCATTGATGGGTTGGGGTCATTGTCATGCATCTTTTCCAGCATGTTTGTTCTTTCTGAATATAATCCTCAGATCAATACTGAAAGCTATCAATAGCTGCCACCAACTTAGACGTCATTAATAAAACGTTCTGGAAAGAAATATTCTTTCCCATGGTTGTCTCTCAAAGACACACGTGACAAACTCAAGACCCGGGGGCCAAATGTGGCCCTCCACATCATTTCATGTGGCCCGCAAGAGCAGAAAAGGTCAGAGTGTCTAAAAATCAATAGGTCAAAAGTGTGCTTTGACCAAAAGCTACATTTCCCACAATGCAGTAGTTCAGCCCATTTGAACTCTGACTAAACGTAGTGAACAAAGTTAACGTCCTAACTTGTGTCTGATGTTATTTTTCTTTATTGATTGATAGTTTGATCCTTGATTGATGGAGTTCTGTGGGTTTAATAACCTGACAAATGAAAAGGATTTATGTTAGAACAGAGAAACAAACAAACATGTTTTTTCTGTCTAACTGTAATGTTTGGAACTAGAATAAGTCAGAAATTCACTGATTTAACATTAAGGAGTAGTTACATTTAGTTACATTACATTGAGTTACATTTAGTTACATTTATTAGTTACATTAAGGAGTAGTTACATTTAGTTACATTACATTGAGTTACATTTAGTTACATTTATTAGTTACATTAAGGAGTAGTTACATTTAGTTACATTACATTGAGTTACATTTAGTTACATTTATTAGTTACATTAAGGAGTAGTTACATTTAGTTACATTACATTGAGTTACATTTAGTTACATTTATTAGTTACATTAAGGAGTAGTTACATTTAGTTACATTACATTGAGTTACATTTAGTTACATTTATTAGTTACATTAAGGAGTAGTTACATTTAGTTACATTTATTAGTTACATTAAGGAGTAGTTACATTTAGTTACATTACATTGAGTTACATTTAGTTACATTCATTAGTTACATTAAGGAGTAGTTACATTTAGTTACATTACATTGAGTTACATTTAGTTACATTTATTAGTTACATTAAGGAGTAGTTACATTTAGTTACATTACATTGAGTTACATTTAGTTACATTTATTAGTTACATTCAGGAGTAGTTTCATTTAGTTACTTTACTTTGAGTTACATTTAGTTACATTTATTAGTTACATTAAGGAGTAGTTACATTTAGTTACATTACATTGAGTTACATTTAGTTACATTTATTAGTTACATTCAGGAGTAGTTACATTTAGTTACATTACATTGAGTTACATTTAGTTACATTTATTAGTTACATTAAGGAGTAGTTACATTTAGTTACATTACATTGAGTTACATTTAGTTACATTTATTAGTTACATTCAGGAGTAGTTACATTTAGTTACATTACATTGAGTTACATTTAGTTACATTTATTAGTTACATTAAGGAGTAGTTACATTTAGTTACATTACATTGAGTTACATTTAGTTACATTTATTAGTTACATTAAGGAGTAGTTACATTTAGTTACATTACATTGAGTTACATTTAGTTACATTTATTAGTTACATTAAGGAGTAGTTACATTTAGTTACATTACATTGATTTACATTTAGTTACATTTATTAGTTACATTAAGGAGTAGTTACATTTAGTTACATTACACTGAGTTACATTTAGTTACATTTATTAGTTACATTAAGGAGTAGTTACATTTAGTTACATTACATTGAGTTACATTTAGTTACATTTATTAGTTACATTAAGGAGTAGTTACATTTAGTTACATTACATTGAGTTACATTTAGTTACATTTATTAGTTACATTAAGGAGTAGTTACATTTAGTTACATTACATTGAGTTACATTTAGTTACATTTATTAGTTACATTAAGGAGTAGTTACATTTAGTTACATTACATTGAGTTACATTTAGTTACATTTATTAGTTACATTAAGGAGTAGTTACATTTAGTTACATTACATTGAGTTACATTTAGTTACATTTATTAGTTACATTAAGGAGTAGTTACATTTAGTTACATTACATTGAGTTACATTTAGTTACATTTATTAGTTACATTAAGGAGTAGTTACATTTAGTTACATTACATTGAGTTACATTTAGTTACATTTATTAGTTACATTACATTGAGTTACATTTAGTTACATTTATTAGTTACATTAAGGAGTAGTTACATTTAGTTACATTACATTGAGTTACATTTAGTTACATTTATTAGTTACATCTGGCCCTTTGAGGACATCCGTGATGCTGATGTGGCCCCCAGTGAAGATGAGTTTCACCCCCCCCCCTTGGTCTAAGGACACAAGACGTAAAGGAGGAGGAGCAACAACAGGATCAGATCCTCCAGTCCTGGTCCCCATGGGGGTCCTTGCTGATGCGGGGCCTCAGCCTGGTCGTCCTAGCAGGAGAACAGGTTTCTGGTGACGTCATGCAGACTCCGGGTGTCTTCTGCAGCCTGACCAGGGGGGGGCAGCATGACCCACGACACCCCAGCACAGAACCATGGAGCCAGAAATACAGGATGTGACCCGTGAAGGAAAATCAACACACGGGTCGGTACCTCGCTCGACCCGGAGCCGACTGACATCTCTGGTTCCAACAATTACAGAGTCAACGGTTCTGGTGCTGATTGGTCCAGAACCATTAACGAAACGGTCCAGAGACATGGACCTTCACAGGTGTTGTTCTAGAACCAGTCCAGAGACATGGACCTTCACAGGTGTTGTTCTAGAACCGGTCCAGAGACATGGACCTTCACAGGTGTTGTTCTCGAACCGGTCCAGAGACAAGAACCTTCACAGGTGTTGTTCTAGAACCGGTCCAGAGACATGGACCTTCACAGGTGTTGTTCTAGAACCGGTCCAGAGACATGGACCTTCACAGGTGTTGTTCTAGAACCGGTCCAGAGACATGGACCTTCACAGGTGTTGTTCTAGAACCGGTCCAGAGACATGGACCTTCACAGGTGTTGTTCTAGAACCGGTCCAGAGACATGGACCTTCACAGGTGTTGTTCTCGAACCGGTTCAGAGACAAGAACCTTCACAGGTGTTGTTCTAGAACCGGTCCAGAGACATGGACCTTCACAGGTGTTGTTCTAGAACCGGTCCAGAGACAAGAACCTTCACAGGTGTTGTTCTAGAACCGGTCCAGAGACAAGAACCTGTGGTTTCTCCTCTATCAGTCAGATCAGTCGGTCGTTTCGAGATTCAGTCACCAAACAGTTTGACGAACCGATTCAACTTGAAGTTCACCGCTGGGGGGTCAAACCACGAGTCAAGGCATCATCAGTAATGCAGGGAGAACATGGAACCTGGTCATGTGACCACTTGAAGCACATGCCTATAAAACACACATAAACACACACACGGCAATAAATAAGGCAAAAACGACTGTTGCTCAGCAACTGGACTAGACGTAGAGCTTTATTAGATACAGCTGTTCCCTCATTCACACGTGAGCCAATCAGAATGAAGGACGGGTTCTTTGGGTGGGTCCTGGACTGCCGTTAGAAGTTGGCGCTGCGCCGGCGGTCGTTCATCCAGTCGCCCGGGTTCACGTCCATCTGCAACATCTTCATCACCCACTTGTCCCGCCGCGCCCCGTCGATGAATTCGTCCAGCGAGAGCTCCCCTGGAACGAAGCGTCAGGAGTTACTGTTCTCGGTTCATGTCTGTCCGTTAGCAGACAGATGCTAACGCTCACCATCTCCATTTTCGTCCACCAGCTCAAATATCCGCTCCACCACCTGGTCTGGAGTCAGCAGGTTGCATTCTTCATCCAGCTCTCCGTGGCAGGCCTTCTTCAGCCGGTAGATGGACTGAAAGAGCCACAGGACACCGTCTCATTTAGCGTTCTTCAACTCTTAGTTCAGAACTTTCAATCCAGGCTTGGATTACCTCCACAATCTCAAGAAGCTCCGTTTTGTCAATGTATCCGCTTCCGTCCTTGTCGTACATTTTGAAGGTCCATTTCAGCTTGTGCTCCAGTTTCCCCCTCAGGACTAAGTTCAAGGCGGCCACGTACTCCAGGAAGTCAATGGTGTTGTCCTTCATTGTGGAGACAAACGGAGGCAAACGTGGATGGAATATAAAGGAATAAGGGTACCACGATTCAAAAACACACAGGGCTGGAAATTACTATGATTGTCAGTATTGATCAGGAAGAACATTGTGAAAATATGGATATCATGATTAAATTTATGTAGATTTTTAGAAGATGATAAAAAACTATAAATATTTACATTTCAGAGGCTGGAAGATTTTCAACTCAAAGTATTCCAACTATGAGCATCGACTAAACCTAACCCCTAACCCGAACCCAACCCCCAAACCCTAACCCTAACTAACCCGAACCCTAACCCTAACTAATCCTAACCCTAACCCCTAACCTAACCCCGAGACCCTAACTGTAACCCTAATTAACCCCAACCTCTAATCCCTAACCTCTAACCCTAACCCCTAACCCTAACCCCAACCCCAACCCGTACCCAAACCCTAACCCCTAACCTAACCCCCAAACCCTAACTCTAACTAACCCTAACCCCTAACCCGCACCCTAACCCTAACCCCTAACCTAACCCCCAAACCCTAACCCTAACCCTAACCCCTAACCTAACCCCCAAACCCTAACCCTAACTAACCCTAACCCCTAACCCGAACCTGAACCCCTAACCCTAAGCCCTGACTCTAACCCCCAAACCCTAACCCTAACCCCTGTCCCTAACCCCTAACCTTAACCTGAACCCATGCCCTAACCCTAGCCCCTAAACCCTAACCCAAACCCTAACCCTAACCCCCAACCTTAACCCTAACGCCTAATATTAACCCTAACCCATCTTAACTCTAACCCTACCCTTACCCAAATATCTAACACCTAACCCTAACCCCCCTGACGTTCCTGATCAACACTCCTGACCCTGTGGGTAGGGTGAGACTAGTCTGTCTCCAGAGACTGGTACTCACTCCGTTCTTGTCGAAGGCTCTGAACATGTTTTCTATATAATCTGCAGCTTCTTTGTTTTCTGTGACGCCAAAGAAGCTTTTGAACTCGTGCATGAAGAGCGTTCCACTCGGACACTCCACCACGAACTTCTTGTACCACTCCTGCAGCTCGGCCACGTCGATCTCCTTGTCGGGGTCGGTGTCCTCACTCAGGTGCTGACCCATCGCCCAACTGGTCTCTGCAGCTGGACGAAGACCAAGATCAATTGCCCCCCTACATCACAGACCTCACAGGTGCCGCCGCCCGAAGCCCCTTCACACCCCCCGAACGTCAGACTGGACTCGTGGGGACGGAGCTGCTCCTCTCTGCTGCCGTAAATCCCCCCTCAGACCGTTATGGATCACGTGGGAGGGGATTAGAAATGGAACCTTGTCAAAATCGATCAGTCAGATCATGTCAGGATTTGCTTGTGGTTTTATTTTATTATAGTTCATGAAGACGTGTTTGTGTTTCACGACTTTAAGGAGTGGCGTTCTAAGATCTCTGCTCACTCCACTGCGGTTTAAAGCGTCACTTCCTGCTGAGTCTGTCGGCTACTGGGGAGGAATACCAAACCACTGACCCCCACCTGAATCCATCTCTACCACACGTTCCTCAGCCGTCCTGTGATCCACACGAGACAAACGATCCTTCCACCTGACCTTCAGGTTATTTACGGGGAGCCTGATCACTGTTTACACGCCGCCTCAGCTGTAGTCAATGTGCTGGAACTAATCCGCTAATTGTAGACATCTCAGCGCTACAGCGAGGCCATTATGTTTGGAAGGACTGGAAGCACCGAGCATGGCTGGGGAGGTAAGTGTGTGATGGTCTCAGCCGTCACACACACACGTATAAGAGTGTGTGATGGTCTCAGCCGTCACACACACACACATAAGAGTGTGTGATGGTCTCAGCCGTCACACACACACACATAAGAGTGTGTGATGGTCTCAGCCGTCACACACACACGTATAAGAGTGTGTGATGGTCTCAGCCGTCACACACACACGTATAAGAGTGTGTGATGGTCTCAGCCGTCACACACACACGTATAAGAGTGTGTGATGGTCTCAGCCGTCACACACACACGTATAAGAGTGTGTGATGGTCTCAGCCGTCACACACACACATATAAGAGTGTGTGATGGTCTCAGCCGTCACACACACACGTATAAGAGTGTGTGATGGTCTCAGCCGTCACACACACACATAAGAGTGTGTGATGGTCTCAGCCGTCACACACACACACATAAGAGTGTGTGATGGTCTCAGCCGTCACACACACACACATAAGAGTGTGTGATGGTCTCAGCCGTCACACACACACACATAAGAGTGTGTGATGGTCTCAGCCGTCACACACACACACATATAAGAGTGTGTGATGGTCTCAGCCGTCACACACACACACATAAGAGTGTGTGATGGTCTCAGCCGTCACACACACACATAAGAGTGTGTGATGGTCTCAGCCGTCACACACACACACATAAGAGTGTGTGATGGTCTCAGCCGTCACACACACACATAAGAGTGTGTGATGGTCTCAGCCGTCACACACACCGACACTCAGGTGAGGCCCGGAGCTTCCTGCCCAAACACATGTGCTGATGACACAGATAGCGATAATCTTAGCTTAGCGGTATCGAGGCCATCTGAGGTGTGGCTGACTGGATGTTATCCTCACATGATTAGAATGATTCACACCTCTGAGCAAAAGCCTTTTAATCCGTCTTCTCCTCCCGTTCCTGCCTCAACACGACCAGAGTTCAGTTTGGAAGATCACAGGAAGCCCACCTGGACAGCTGGCACTAACCAGCTGGTGCTAACCAGCTGATGCTAACCAGCTGATGCTAACCAGCTGATGCTAACCATCTGATTCTAACCAGCTGATTCTAAACAGCTGGTGCTAAACAGCTGGTGCTAAACAGCTGATGCTAACCAGCTGATGCTAACCAGCTGATTCTAAACAGCTGATGCTAACCAGCTAATGCTAACCAGCTGATGCTAACCAGCTGATTCTAAACAGCTGGTGCTAAACAGCTGATGCTAACCAGCTGATGCTAACCAGCTGATTCTAAACAGCTGGTGCTAAACAGCTGATGCTAAACATCTGATGCTAACCAGCTGATTCTAAACAGCTGGTGCTAAACAGCTGGTGCTAAACATCTGATGCTAACCAGCTGATGCCTGCACACCTTTAGCACCTGTAACATTTCTGACTGACAGGTGGACACCACATCTATGAGCCGTTAGCTCCGCCGAAAACAATCATGCATGACAACAAGCTAATGTTTGGACAGTGACTGCAGTATTTTCATGTTAGCATGCTAGCTCTAAATAAACAGCTATACAGCTAGCTACACGCTTGGCCTTTCTATGTGTCGCTGGAATTTATTGGGTGGTTTGAGTCGAATACAAGTTTTTGATTAAAAAAAACAGAAAAGTTTCTGGCCACGCCCCCTTCCCCAAAACCATTCTAACAATTCTAAATGGACAATTAATCATTGAAAAAACACAACCTTAGTGGGGGAAGTAATAATCTAGCATGTGTGGCTAACGTTAGCATGCTAACCAGCATGCCAATCAGAATACAGACAGGTGGGTTCAGGTGTGTCTCTGTGGATTTTAAAGAGCATGTTACACATTATTAGCTTTTATTGCTTTGTATGGATACTCTAATACAAACTGAGGTGATGACTTTCCAGTGACGATCAGTCTGCAAACGCAGTTCACACGTTTCACACGTCTATAAAAAACTGATTAACACATTCATCCCGTAAAATCCAGCTATGAAAAAGGGACGTTTGTACAGTTCAGGTCTGTTGTGACGTAGAAATCCTTCCTTCATTAACACTCCAGCCAAAACTACCAACATGGTGTTTCTGTTGGTTCCCCATGGCGACCAACATGGCTGTGACACCTCCTACATCCTTCAAGGGTTCAAACTATGTTAATAAAACAGGTTTTATGTCACGCAGAAACATTCTAAATAGAACATCTCCTCCCTCACCTGGAGACACATTCATCTGAACAAAGCTTTGTGAGGCCCAAACACAACTCCTACTGTCAAATGTATGACTAATCAATTATTGAAAGTCATTTATCAAAGTTAAATTATTATATAAAAAGTTCCGGAAGATTTAATCATAAAATTCAGTCAATAATGAAGAAAACGAAGCAGAGTCTCCATAATTTTCTCTACAGTCATGTGGTTGCAGCTCAGAGGTCTGGTCTGGTCTCCTTCAGGGCTGAACTGGATCCAGATTCTTCTGAGGAACCTCCAGGTCACCATCTCAGGTCCACAGAGCTCCAGACTGACCTGTGGGATCTACAGCATTCCCAGAAAGCAGACGAGAACCTCAGTCAGCTGCAGCTGGAGCCGCCAGTGTCACCCTTGATACTTCTCAAGGGTTGAAATATATACATACATATACAGTATATACTGTATATATACACACTTTCAATGTTTTACCTTTAGCCTTAGATTCCATGATGTGTGTGGGAATTAGATATTTTCTGTGAGTTAATATTCACAAAGATTCACACTGTGGACTTGAGAACCGGTGGTCATGTTGGATGTCAGTCGTATGAGGACGAGGTTATAAGTTTCCAGACGCATTAAAAGGGAGCACATAAATGTCTAAATATACAACCGAGTTTAACTTCTGCCCAAAAATAAGCCGCGCCCTTCAGTGTTTAGGTCATATAGAGAATATGATGCTGTCATTTAAAAAGTAATTACTGTAGTCCCATAATAGGCCAAAGTACTTTTGGTGACCATGGCGACGGCCTCCGATCATAAACGACCGCTGTGAATGTCTCCCTCTGGCGGTGGAGTTAAAGCACTACATGACAAAGGACGCTCGGATTTCTTTCCTCTTTTCTTTACACATGCTGCTCTGATCCCGGAGGGGAAGAAAATGTCTCCCTCTGGCGGTGAAGGTAACACACTACACGACACAGGTCGCCTGGATTTGGACTGTTTATAACATGACTATGATAATAATGACCCTTCATAAGCTGACACACAGCCTGAGTGAAGAACAGAAGAAACGGGCCGGACCGAACCGGACGAGCATCGACCCATGAGCTGCTGCTCCAGGGACACCTGGAGGCTCTGGGGGGGTTCTTCTGGTGGAGGTTCTTCTGGTGGAGGTTCTTCTGGTGGAGGTTCTTCTGGTGGAGGTTCTTCTGGTGGAGGTTCTTCTGGGGGAGGTTCTTCTGGGGGAGGTTCTTCTGGAGGAGAAAGTCAGAATGAAATAAAAAATAAAACGTTCCTGCTCGTTATTAACCCTTTGTGTTCCAGAGGAAGAGCCTCCTCCTCCTCGGATGTGATTCTTTCTGTTAAATGTCTCTAGAAGAGACGCGGACGCCTCATGAAACTCATTAAACTCATTAAACTGATGAATTTTGTTTTCTTTCATCTCAGCCCCCCCCCCCCCCCCACGAAGATCCGTGTAGAAATATGAATTAATTATTCATTCCGTTTTATCGGTGGTAAATAAAGTAATTAAGGTTAATTTCTTCTTCCAAACTGCGTGTTTTTTTTGTTCAATTTTATTTCCCACGTTTTAAACACAACCGGAGCCGGTACCGTTCCGGTGTGAAGACCCGGTACCGTTCCGGTGTGAAGACCCCGGTACCGGGAAAGCAACGGGACTGGAAGTCTCGCGTGTGTACGTGACGTCACCATTGTTTACTTTTACCGAAGCCCCGCCCCGTTAGCACCGGATGCTACTCGCTGCTCGGGCTGTTACCGGAGGCTCTCACCGGAGACACCACCCTGATCACCACACGGGCCCCCGGACCGATTCCGGTGAGTCTCCCCGGTTCGAGCCGCGCTGGATCCCGGGACCGAACACCGGGAGTGTCGGTGATCCGCTCCGGTTCGCGGCGGCCGAGCGGCGGGACGGCCGTCCCCGTTAGCTCGGCGCTAGCTTTTGTTGCTGGACTACCGGGAGGCGGCCGGAGCCCGTTCCCGGTAGGACGAACCGGGTCGGGATCAGCGGGGTTCTGACACACCGACCCGGGTCTCCCGTAGTCACGTGACACCGTGAACGTCCGGACCGGCGGTCGGTCTGACTCCGGCTAACGGGCTCGGTCAGCAGCGGAGCTAACGTCCGGTTCCCGGTAAGGCTCTACCGGGTCGGGCGGGACTGGACCCCCGCCAGGAGCTGACCCAAAATACCGGGTCCGGTACCGGAAAAGAAAGGATTGAACCCTGTTACCGGAGCCCGGTTACCGAGAGCACGACACGTTTCATAGAGGAAACACCGGTTCACCGGTTAGCGTTGGGGGGGTTAGGGTTAAGGGGGGTTTGGGTTAATTCTGGATTAACACAGGAGGCAGGAGTTCAGGTTCCAGTGTTCTGGATTATCTGCTCAGAATCCACTGGAACAGAAACGTCATGTCCTGAAGAACCAGAGAAGAACCAGAGAAGAACCAGAGAAGAACCAGAGAAGAACCAGAGAAGAACTAGAGAAGAACCAGAGAAGTCCTCCAGTGGCAAAAGGCTGGTTCCAGAGCAGCTCCAGTGCTGCTCTGGAGCTGCTCCAGAGCTGCTCCAGTGCAGCTCCAGAGCTGCTCCAGTGCTGCTCCAGAGCTGCTCCAGAGCTGCTCCAGAGCTGCTCCAGTGCTGCTCCAGAGCTGCTCCAGAGCTGCTCCAGAGCTGCTCCAGAGCTGCTCCAGTGCTGCTCCAGAGCTGCTCCAGAGCTGCTCCAGTGCTGCTCCAGAGCTGCTCCAGTGCTGCTCCAGAGCTGCTCCAGAGCTGCTCCAGAGCTGCTCCAGTGCTGCTCCAGTGCTGCTCCAGTGCTGCTCCAGTGCTGCTCCAGTGCTGCTCCAGTGCTGCTCCAGTGCTGCTCCAGAGCTGCTCCAGTGCAGCGCTCTGGCAGGTGTTTGCCATCTGCTCCAGGTCCAACTGGTAACCATGGAAACGACCAAAATCCAGTGAACAGATTTTATTCTCGTCCTTCACTGGAACGGATTTACTCTGAATCCATTCATTCAGATCCGTTTACATGTAACCGCTGCTGATGGGGGGGGGTGTCGGGGGGGGCGTTTGATCAAACGTATGACATGACCCTCATCAAAGCCCCATGTTGTAATATAATGTAATTATGATATGATGTATAGTTGTACATACGTAAGGAGGTGCTTTGTGCTCTCTCTAAATGAATGTTGTGTATTTCTGCAGCATTTATCAAACGTTGCGTTTATTCTCCACATCATCTCCTCTCTGGTTTTAATTACACATAATTAAGTGTCACCGATTTACAAGCAGAATTTAGCTGTTTTTTTGTAAAGATAATGTTTTTATGGAGGTTTTTCTGTGTTCTCCGTGTTGTTCGGTGACGGTAGTGGGTGGTGTGTGGAAGCGGTGGTCAAATGGTTTTCTTCAGAGGGGGGTGTTTACTGTTTACTCTGCTTAAGGAAAGGCCTGTGCAGTGTTTCCTTTAAAGGGGTCGCCCCACTGCTGGCCTGCTGGAGAGTTGCCCCCGTGGAGAGATTAACACTGGTTCTGCCCTGCTTTAGTCATCCTAATCTCTAGTTTGCTCAGAATGCGTCGCCTTCACACCTTCATGATGGAACTGAGGGGTGAACCCACGAGTCAGAACTTCTGAATCCACCCTTGACATCTCCTTACGTGTCTACAGGAAGCGCTGCCCTTTGTCTCCGGAGCAGCCCTGACCCTGACAGTAAACAGAATGGAACCCCACCGGTGCGTCTCTGACTAGTCACACACAAACGCAGCGCGTTGGATAAAAACTGCCGTTTGTTGGTCAGTCCAGGTGCAGAAGAACATTGTGTGCTTTCCCCTCCTGTTTGTGGTTGTTGGCACCGTGTTGCTGGTGTTTGGAGTCCAATCATACAGTATAATCCCTGGGATTTTTCCTTAATGTTGTGTTGCTGTCATTGGTGCCAGCTGACTGATTCATTTCAGGGTGAATTTAATAGCTGAACTCTTTCTCAAGGCGGTGTTCTGCTTCATTTTGCGCCTCTCTGCAGGTTTTCATCTGCTCACATTATTTGTTTGCCAGCTTTATTTACCTTTGTTTATGGGGCTTATCGTTTGCCTCAAACACTCCCAAGCTGTATACATAAGACCCAACTTGTGCTTTGTCCTACCTGCCATCCCATCTATCACACCACCTGGTTAATGGTAAATTGTTCCAGAAGGAAGATATGTTTGCACATAAACACGGAGCCAGGGCGCCTGTGTTTACAGTAGTCATGGCAGCGCTCACTTATTCAACAAATAGAGCGACCATGTTCCTCTGCTGGAGAACACAGTGTTTGTCTTTGGGCAGAGCTTCAACTCCACAGCGTCAACGTTCAGAGATGTTGATCAGCAGATCACCTGGGTTTGTCTGAGTCAGGGGTAGTACATGGGTTAGGGTCAGGGGTTAGGGTAGGGTTTAGGATCAGGGGTTAGGGGTTAGGGTATTAGAGGTTAGGTTAGGGGTTAGGTCAGGGGTTAGGGTTTAGGATCAGCAGTTAAGGTCAGGGGTAGGGTTTAGGATTAGGGGTTAGGGTTAGAGGTTAGAGTTAGGATTAGGGGTTCGGGTCAGGGGTTAGAGTTTAGGATTAGGGGTTAGGGTTAAGGGTTAGGGTTTAGGATTAGGGGTTAGGGTCACGGGTTAGAGGTTAGGGTTTAGAGTTAGGGTTATTGTTTAGAGTTGGGGTTAGGTTAGGGTTAGAGTTAGAGGTTAGAGTTAGGATTAGGGGTTAGCGCTAGGGTCAGAGTTAGGGTTAGGGTTTAGGGTATAAGGGTTAGAGGTTAGAGTCAGGATTAGGGGTTAGGGTTAAAGTTAGTATTGGGGTTAGGGTTAGAGTTAAGGGTTAGAGTTAGGATTAGGGGTTAGGGTTAGAGTTAGTATTGGGGTTAGGGTTAGAGTTAAGGGTTAGAGTTAGGATTAGGGGTTAGGTTTAGAGTTAAGGGTTAGGGTTAGAGTTAAGGGTTAGAGTTAGGATTAGGGGTTAGGTTTAGAGTTAAGGGTTAGGGTTAGAGTTATGGGTTAGAGTTTGGATTAGGGGTTCGGTTCGGGTTTAGCGTTCGGGTTCGGGTTCGCGTTCGGCTTCGGGGTTCGGTTTCGGGTTCCGGGTTCGGGTTCGCGTTCTGGGTTCGCGTTCGTCTTCGGGGTTCGGTTCGGGTTTCGCGTTCGGCTTCGGGGTTCGCGTTCGGCTTCGGGGTTCCGGGTTCGGGTTCGCGTTCGGCTTCTGGGTTCGGGTTCGCGTTCGGCTTCGGGGTTCCGGGTTCGGGTTCGCGTTCGGCTTCTGGGTTCGGGTTCGCGTTCGGCTTCGGGGGTTCGGGTTCCGGGTTCGCGTTCGGCTTCGGGGTTCGGGGTCCGGGTTCGCTTTCGGCTTCGGGGTTCGGGTTCCGGGTTCGCGTTCGCCTTCGGGGTTCGGGTTCCGGGTTCGCTTTCGGCTTCGGGGTTCGGGTTCCGGGTTCGCGTTCGGCTTCGGGGTTCGGGTTCCGGGTTCGCGTTCGGCTTCGGGGTTAGGGTTAGACTTTGGATTAGGGGTTAGGGTTAAGGGTTAGAGTTAGGATTAGGGGTTAGGGTTAAGGGTTAGAGTTGGGGTTAAGGGTTAGAGTTACACACAACTGGAGCTCACACATGACACGATAGAACTGCCTCTGATTAAAGGGAAATAATTAAAGTGACATTTATTGTTTGCCACCTTGAGGGCAAAGTTAGAAATAGGATCAACAGGTATAGATTCTGATGGTAGCAGTGAAGCCGCCCCCAGTAGGTGTGTCTGTGTCACATGATCTGGAAGCTTTTAGAAATAAAGGAGGTGTGTGATACAAATAAAATATAATGTACAATAAAACCTTTTTATTTTTTTATTTACCCACTTGGGCAATAATCCTCCTATTGACCCAGATCCAGAGACACAACATTGCATAAGAATGAAGCTACTGAAATAGAATTCTATTTTTTCAGAGTAAATAAAACTATTGGAACAAGTTTAAAACTAGAGGCAAATAATCAAACCACAACAGGTGTCAGCAAACAGAGAAAGAACAGCCAGAGTTTAGCTGACTGGGACGTAAATATCTATACCGGCAGTGATCAATGAGGCCTGAGATTAACGAGTGTGTTAAAGCTTCACCTCCAGAACTCATTATCTCCTGCTGGTCTGTATTTATGTGTGTTTCTCCTCTCAGGTCAGTGAAGTCCAGATGCACGAGTCTGGGTCAGAACCAGCCAGCCGCTCCATCCCAGCCGACCAGACGGAGAACGGAAACTATCCCCAGAATGAAGGCGGCCAGAGGAGCAGCCAGACGCCGGCAGAGTCGCTGCTGGTCAGTTCCCCCCGCGTCAGCACGTCACGCCTGGGCTACACCGTTATAAATGTGTTATTACACGTTACCCCGCCCGCGTCAGCACGTCACGCCTGGGCTACACCGTTATAAATGTGTTATTACACGTTCCCCCGCCCGCGTCAGCGCGTCACGCCTGGGCTACACCGTTATAAATGTGTTATTACACGTTCCCCCGCCCGCGTCAGCGCGTCACGCCTGGGCTACACCGTTATAAATGTGTTATTACACGTTCCCCCGCCCGCGTCAGCGCGTCATGCCTGGGCTACACCATTATAAATGTGTTATTACACGTTCCCCCGCCCGCGTCAGCGCGTCACGCCTGGGCTACACCGTTATAAATGTGTTATTACACGTTACCCCGCCCGCGTCAGCGCGTCACGCCTGGGCTACACCGTTATAAATGTGTTATTACACGTTCCCCCGCCCGCGTCAGCGCGTCACGCCTGGGCTACACCGTTATAAATGTGTTATTACACGTTCCCCCGCCCGCGTCAGCGCGTCACGCCTGGGCTACACCGTTATAAATGTGTTACACGTGTGTGGTGGTTCAGCGTGTTTCATTACAACAGGACCCAATGGTAACAACCAGTAGTTCTACTGGCTCCGCCCCCACGACCTGAAGGAGCGCTGGCGTCAGACGGCCTGTGTACCTGTAAACAGGATGTTTACACTTCGGACTGAGCTAGTGTCGTCCCTCTGAGGGCCAGTTGTTTCTTGTCCCCCCCATTTTGTCTGCAAGGGTCAAAGTTCACAATTCAAAGTCAGCCTTATTGTTGTTTCTGCCACACGCGTAAACAAAATGCACTTCTCTCAAATCCTAAAACAAAACAACAGCCCTCATCTGTATAGTAAACAAAAACAAAACAACAAAGCGAATCTATACAAAAAACAAAACAACAGCCCAAATTTAAATAGTAAACAAAAAACAACGGCCCTGATCTATATAGTAAACAAAACACAAAACAACAACCCTAATAGTAAACAAAAAAACCAAAAACAGCCCTAATCTACATAGGAAACAAAACAACAGCCCTAATCCACACAAACAACAAAACAACAGCCCTAATCTAAAATAGTAAACAAAATCAAAGGAACAACAGCCCTAATCTACATAGTAAACAAAAGAACAACAGCCCTAATCTAAAATAGTAAACAAAATCAAAAGAACAACAGCCCTAATCTACATAGTAAACAAAAGAACAACAGCCCTAATCTAAAATAGTAAACAAAATCAAAGGAACAACAGCCCTAATCTACATAGTAAACAAAAGAACAACAGCCCTAATCTAAAATACTAAACAAAAAGAAAAGAACAACAGCCCTAATCTAAAATAGTAAACAAAACAACAACCCTAATCTACACAAAAAACAAAACAACAGCCCTGATCTAAATAGTAAACAAAAAACAAAATGGCAACAATCCAAATCTACATAGTAAACAAAAAACAAAACAACAGTGCTAATCTACATAGTAAAAAAGAAACAAAACAACAGCCATAATCTACACAAAAAACAAAACAATAGCCCTAATCTACATAGTAAAAAAGAAACAAAACAACAGCCATAATCTACACAAAAAACAAAACAACAACCCTAATCTCCACAAAAAACAAAACAATAGCCCTAATATACATAGTAAACAAAAACAAAACAACAGCCCTAATCTACATAATAAAACAACAAAAAAAAACGGCCCTAATCTAAAATATTAAACAAAAACAAAACAACAGTCCTGATCTAAATAGTAAACAAAAACAAAATGGCAACAATCCAAATCTACATAGTAAACAAAAAACAAAACAACAGTGCTAATCTACATAGTAAAAAAGAAACAAAACAACAGCCATAATCTACAAAAAAAACAACAACAACCCTAATCTACATAGTAAACAAAAAAACAGGCCTAATCTACACAAAAAACAAAACAACAACAGCCCTAATCTAAAATAGTAATCAAAAACGAAAGAACAACGGCCCTAATCTGCAGAGTAAACAAAAACAAAACAACAGCCCTAATCTAAAATAGTAAACAAAAAACAAAAACAGCGCTAGTCTACATAGTAAACAAAAAACAAAACAACAGCCCTAATCTACATGGTAAACAACAAACAAAACAACAACAGCTCTAATCTATATGGTAAACAAAAAACAAATCAAAACATCCCTAATCTACATAGTAAACAAGAACAAAACAACAACAGTCCTGATCTATATAGCAAACAAAAAACAAAACAACAGCCCTGATCTATTAGTAAACAAAAAACAAAACAACAGCCCTGATCTATATAGTAAACAAAAAACAAAACAACAGCCCTGATCTATATCGTAAACAAAAAACAAAACAACAGCCCTGATCTATATAGTAAACAAAAAACAAAACAACAGCCCTGATCTATATCGTAAACAAAAAACAAAACAACAGCCCTGATCTATATAGTAAACAGAAAACAAAACAACAGCCCTGATCTATATAGTAAACAAAAAACAAAACAACAGCCCTGAGCTATATCGTAAACAAAAAACAAAACAACAAAAACAGCGCTAATCTACATAGTAAACAAAAAACAAAACAGCAGCCCTAATCTATATGGAAAACAAAACAACAACCCAATCTGTATAGTAAACAACAAACAAAACAACAACAGCCCTAATCTGCTTAGTAGAGTAGAGAGAGTCGAGTAGAACTTTATTGATCCCTTAAGGAGGTTCCGTCAGGGAAATTAACTGTAGTAAACAAAAAAGAAAACAACAACAGCTCTAAATCTACATAGTGAACAAAACAACAACAGCTCTAAATCTACATAGTGAACAAAACAACAACAGCTCTAAATCTACATAGTGAACAAAACAACAACAGCTCTAAATCTACATAGTGAACAAAACAACAACAGCTCTAAATCTACATAGTGAACAAAACAACAACAGCTCTAAATCTACATAGTGAACAAAACAACAACAGCTCTAAATCTACATAGTGAACAAAACAACAACAGCTCTAAATCTACATAGTGAACAAAACAACAACAGCTCTAAATCTACATAGTGAACAAAACAACAACAGCTCTAAATCTACATAGTGAACAAAACAACAACAGCTCTAATCCACACGGTGAACAGAGGAGCTGTTGTTGTTGTTGTTGTTGTTGTTGTTTTGGTGTAAACACCAGATTCAGACTCGTGACGTGTGGAGTGGTGACTGACGGTCTGCTGGTTCGGTCCAGGTCACATGTTGTTGCCCAGAGGTCGTGTATGGGGGGGTGAAGGGGGTTTGGTGAGTAAGGGAGGGTTGGGGGTGGGTGAGGGAGGGGGGTAGGGGTGTTTGAGGGGGGGTAGGGGGGTTCATCCTGGTAGGTGAAGCCGTTGCCCAGCCGGCTGCTCCCTCAAACTGTTCAGTCTCCCTGAGGCATTGGGTGTGGGGCCACCTTACCCACAATGCTTAGAGCTTTGCGAGTGAGGCAGGTGCTGTAGATGTCCCGGGGGGGGGGGCTGCTGGACTGTTCTATCGTTGGTTTCTGGAATCGGTGAACTGAGTGAGTCTCCAGATTGTTTTCTGTTGAAGCCGAAGAGCAGCACTGGGGGGGGTGTTGAATGAGGCTTAGAGGGGGAGGGAGAGCCGGTCCTGCTGGGGGAGGGATCAGTGTGTTGGTAGTTTGCTTCATGCTCACATCATCGAGGGAGGGAGTCTCACCCAGACGTCAGGCTGAGCAGAAGAACGATTCATGGAGACGAGCAGGTGTGTGTGTGTGTGTGTGTGTGTGTGTGTGTATGTGTGTGTGTGTGTGTGTGTGTGTGTGTATGTGTGTGTGTGTGTGTGTGTGTGTGTATGTGTGTGTGTGTGTGTGTGTGTGTGTGTGTGTGTGTGTGTGTGTGTGTCTGTGTGTGTGTGGTGTGTGTGTGTGTGTGTGTGTGTGTGTGTGTGTGTGTGTGTGTGTGTGTGTGTGTGTCTGTGTGTGTGTGTGTGTGTGTGTGTGTGTGTGTGTGTGTGTCTGTGTGTGTGTGTGTGTGTGTGTGTGTGTGTGTCTGTGTGTGTGTGTGTGTGTGTGTGTGTGTGTGTGTGTGTGTCTGTGTGTGTGTGTGTGTGTGTGTGTGGTGTGTGTGTGTGTGTGTGTGTGTGTGTGTGTGTGTGTGTGTGTGTGTGTCTGTGTGTGTGTGTGTATGTGTGTGTGTGTGTGTGTGTGTCTGTGTGTGTGTGTGTGTGTGTGTGTGTGGTGTGTGTGTGTGTGTGTGTGTGTGTGTGTGTGTGTCTGTGTGTGTGTGTGTGTGTGTGTGTATGTGTGTGTGTCTGTGTGTGTGTGTGTGTGTGTGTGTGTGTGTGTGGTGTGTGTGTGTGTGTGTGTCTGTGTGTGTGTGTGTCTGTGTGTGTGTGTGTGTGTGTGTGTCTGTGTGTGTGTGTGTGTGTGTGTGTGTGTGTGTGTGTGTGTCTGTGTGTGTGTGTGTGTGTGTCTGTGTGTGTGTGTGTGTGTCTGTGTGTGTGTCTGTGTGTGTGTGTCTGTGTGTGTGTGTGTCTGTGTGTGTGTGTGTGTGTGTCTGTGTGTGTGTGTGTGTGTGTGATTGAGAGTGAGTGAGAGTGTGTGTGTGTGTGTGTGTGTGTGTGTGTGTGTGTGTGTGTGTCTGTCTCTGTGTGTGTGTGTGTGTGTGTCTGTGTGTGTGTCTGTGTGTGTGTGTTTGTCTGTGTGTGTGTGTGTCAGTCAAATTGTTCTCATCTGTATTTGCATTATTTGTCTAATCTGTAATATTTGTCTAATCTGTAATATTTGTCTAATCTGTATTATTTGTCTAATCTGTATTATTTGTCTAATCTGTAATATTTGTCTAATCTGTAATATTTGTCTAATCTGTATTATTTGTCTAATCTGTATTATTTGTCTAATCTGTAATATTTCGGCGCTCGCCAGTTGTTTGTTGCTGACGCGGCGTTTCCTGGGGACACGCCCGTTGGCGTGTTTAGTCAACACGGATGATGTCACTCATTGTTTGCTCCTCAGAAAGTTTTGTCTGTTTGCTGTCAGTCTTCCCAGAGTTCACAGGGGCGGTGTGTTTACACTCGCTTGTCGCTGCAGGACTTTCTGGAATAACAACAACAGCCTGTTCGGCCTCGCTGGCTGCCATGGCAACGGGATTAGACAGGGCTGTTGTGTTGGAGAGCAGTGGCCTGCCCTCTGCTGCTGCTGCTGTTGTTGTTGTTGTTGTTGATGAACCCTCCGTGGGTTTGCCTACCCCCTCCTCCGTGGGTTTGTTTACCACCCCCCTGTGGGTTTGTTTACCCCCCCAGCCCGTCATTAAAATCCATCTGAAGCTGTTTTCTCCAGCGCTGTGTTTACCGGCTCTTCATTATTTATGTCTGATTCTGTTGATGTTTACTGTAAACAGGCCTGGAGCCGGAGGCGGGGCGGCGGTGGGGGGGGGGGGGGTGTGGTGGAGGGGGGGTAATTGCTGCTGCCTAACAGAAGACGTGTTGTTGTTTTTGTGATGTGGGGGGTTGTTGTTGTTTTGAAGGAGCTTCTAATCCCTCAAGTCGTCTGATGTTTGTTTGTTTGGTTTGTTTTTAGCTCCGACTCACCAGAAAACAAGAGTAACTAGAGTACCTGAGTCACTAGAGTACCTGAGTAACCAGAGTACCTGAGTAACCAGAGTACCTGAGTAACTAGAGTACCTGAGTCACTAGAGTACCTGAGTCACTAGAGTACCTGAGTCACTAGAGTACCTGAGTAACCAGAGTACCTGAGTAACTAGAGTACCTGAGTCACTACAGTACCTGAGTAACCAGAGTACCTGAGTCACTAGAGTACCTGAGTCACTAGAGTACCTGAGTCACTAGAGTACCTGAGTCACTAGAGTACCTGAGTAACTAGAGTACCTGAGTAACCAGAGTACCTGAGTAACCAGAGTACCTGAGTAACTACAGTACCTGAGTCACTAGAGTACCTGAGTAACTAGAGTACCTGAGTCACTAGAGTACCTGAGTCACTAGAGTACCTGAGTCACTAGAGTACCTGAGTAACCAGAGTACCTGAGTAACCAGAGTACCTGAGTCACTAGAGTACATGAGTAACCAGAGTACCTGAGTCACTAGAGTACCTGAGTCACTAGAGTACCTGAGTCACTACAGTACCTGAGTCACTAGAGTACCTGAGTAACCAGACTACCTGAGTAACCAGAGTACCTGAGTAACTACAGTACCTGAGTCACTAGAGTACCTGAGTCACTAGAGTACCTGAGTAACCAAAGTACCTGAGTAACCAGAGTACCTGAGTAACTACAGTACCTGAGTCACTAGAGTACCTGAGTAACTAGAGTACCTGAGTCACTAGAGTACCTGAGACACTAGAGTACCTGAGTAACCAGAATACCTGAGTAACCAGAATACCTGAGTAACCAGAGTACCTGAGTAACCAGAGTACCTGAGTCACTAGAGTACCTGAGTAACTAGAGTACCTGAGTAACTAGAGTACCTGAGTCACAAAAGTACCTGAGTCACCAGAGTGCCTGAGTCACCAGAGTGCCTGCGTAACTAGAGTCCCTGCGTAACTAGAGTACCTGAGTAACCAGAGTACCTGAGTAACTACAGTACCTGAGTAACCAGAGTACCTGAGTCACGAGAGTACCTGAGTCACGAGAGTACCTTAGTCACTAGAGTACCTGAGTAACTAGAGTACCTGAGTCACTAGAGTACCTGAGTAACTAGAGTACCTGAGTAACTAGAGTACCTGAGTCACTAGAGTACCTGCGTAACTACAGTACCTGAGTCACTAGAGTACCTGAGTCACTAGAGTACCTGAGTAACTACAGTACCTGAGTAACCAGAGTACCTGAGTAACTAGAGTACCTGAGTCACTAGAGTACCTGAGTAACTAGAGTACCTGAGTCACTAGAGTGCCTGAGTCACCAGAGTACCTGCGTAACTAGAGTACCTGCGTCACTAGAGTACCTGCGTAACTAGAGTACCTGAGTAACCAGAGTACCTGAGTAACTACAGTACCTGAGTAACCAGAGTACCTGAGTCACTAGAGTACCTGCGTAACTAGAGTACCTGCGTAACTAGAGTACCTGAGTAACTAGAGTACCTGAGTAACTAGAGTACCTGAGTAACTACAGTACCTGAGTAACTACAGTACCTGAGTAACAAGAGTACCTGAGTCACTAGAGTACCTTAGTCACTAGAGTACCTGAGTAACTAGAGTACCTGAGTAACTAGAGTACCTGAGTCACTAGAGTACCTGCGTAACTACAGTACCTGAGTCACTAGAGTACCTGAGTAACCAGAGTACCTGAGTCACTAGAGTACCTGAGTCACTAGAGTACCTGAGTAACTAGAGTACCTGAGTCACTAGAGTACTTGAGTAACCAGAGTACTTGAGTCACCAGAGTACCTGAGTCACTAGAGTACCTGAGTAACTAGAGTACCTGAGTCACTAGAGTACCTGAGTCACTAGAGTACCTGAGTAACTACAGTACCTGAGTAACTAGAGTACCTGAGTCACTAGAGTTCTTGAGTCACCAGAGTTCCTGAGTCACCAGAGACACTGCGTAACTAGAGTACCTGCGTAACTAGAGTACCTGCGTAACTAGAGTACCTGAGTAACCACAGTACCTGTGTAACCAGAGTACCTGAGTAACTACAGTACCTGAGTAACCAGAGTACCTGCGTCACTAGAGTACCTGCGTAACTAGAGTACCTGAGTAACTAGAGTACCTGAGTAACTAGAGTACCTGAGTAACTACAGTACCTGAGTAAACAGAGTACCTGAGTAACCAGAGTACCTGAGTCACTAGAGTACCTGCGTCACTAGAGTACCTGCGTAACTAGAGTACCTGAGTAACTAGAGTACCTTAGTCACTAGAGTACCTGAGTCACTAGAGTACCTGAGTCACTAGAGTACCTGAGTCACTAGAGTACCTGAGTAACTAGAGTACCTGAGTCACTAGAGTACCTGAGTCACTAGAGTACCTGAGTCACTAGAGTACCTGAGTCACTAGAGTACCTGAGTCACCAGAGTACCTGAGTCACCAGAGTACCTGAGTCACAAGAGTACCTGAGTCACAAGAGTACCTGAGTAACAAGAGTACCTGAGTCACCGGAGTACCTGAGTCACTGGAGTACCTGAGTCACTGGAGTACCTGAGTAACTAGAGTACCTGAGTAACTAGAGTACCTGAGTAACTAGAGTACCTGAGTAACTAGAGTACCTGAGTCACTAGAGTACCTGAGTCACTAGAGTACCTGAGTAACTACAGTACCTGAGTAACCAGAGTACCTGAGTCACTAGAGTTCCTGAGTCACCAGAGTGCCTGAGTCACCAGAGACACTGCGTAACTAGAGTACCTGCGTAACTAGAGTACCTGCGTAACTAGAGTACCTGAGTAACCACAGTACCTGTGTAACCAGAGTACCTGAGTAACTACAGTACCTGAGTAACCAGAGTACCTGCGTCACTAGAGTACCTGCGTAACTAGAGTACCTGAGTAACTAGAGTACCTGAGTAACTAGAGTACCTGAGTAACTACAGTACCTGAGTAAACAGAGTACCTGAGTAACCAGAGTACCTGAGTCACTAGAGTACCTGCGTCACTAGAGTACCTGCGTAACTAGAGTACCTGAGTAACTAGAGTACCTTAGTCACTAGAGTACCTGAGTCACTAGAGTACCTGAGTCACTAGAGTACCTGAGTCACTAGAGTACCTGAGTAACTAGAGTACCTGAGTCACTAGAGTACCTGAGTCACTAGAGTACCTGAGTCACTAGAGTACCTGAGTCACAAGAGTACCTGAGTCACAAGAGTACCTGAGTCACAAGAGTACCTGAGTCACAAGAGTACCTGAGTCACTAGAGTACCTGAGTCACCTGAGTACCTGAGTCACCGGAGTACCTGAGTCACTGGAGTACCTGAGTCACTAGAGTACCTGAGTAACTAGAGTACCTGAGTAACTAGAGTACCTGAGTAACTAGAGTACCTGAGTAACTAAAGTACCTGAGTCACTAGAGTACCTGAGTCACTCGAGTACCTGAGTCACTCGAGTACCTGAGTCACTAGAGTACCTGAGTCACTAGAGTACCTGAGTCACTAGAGTACCTGAGTAACCAGAGTACCTGAGTAACTACAGTACCTGAGTCACTAGAGTACCTGAGTCACTGGAGTACCTGAGTAACCAGAGTACCTGAGTCACTACAGTACCTGAGTCACTAGAGTACCTGAGTAACTACAGTACCTGAGTAACTACAGTACCTGAGTCACTAGAGTACCTGCGTCACTAGAGTACCTGCGTAACTAGAGTACCTGAGTAACTAGAGTACCTGAGTAACTAGAGTACCTGAGTAACAAGAGTACCTGAGTAAACAGAGTACCTGAGTAACCAGAGTACCTGAGTCACTAGAGTACCTGCGTCACTAGAGTACCTGCGTAACTAGAGTACCTGAGTAACTAGAGTACCTTAGTCACTAGAGTACCTGAGTCACTAGAGTACCTGAGTCACTAGAGTACCTGAGTCACTAGAGTACCTGAGTAACTAGAGTACCTGAGTCACTAGAGTACCTGAGTCACTAGAGTACCTGAGTCACTAGAGTACCTGAGTCACCAGAGTACCTGAGTCACCAGAGTACCTGAGTCACAAGAGTACCTGAGTCACTAGAGTACCTGAGTAACCAGAGTACCTGAGTCACCGGAGTACCTGAGTCACTGGAGTACCTGAGTCACTAGAGTACCTGAGTAACTAGAGTACCTGAGTAACTAGAGTACCTGAGTAACTAGAGTACCTGAGTAACTACAGTACCTGAGTAACTAGAGTACCTGAGTCACTCGAGTACCTGAGTCACTCGAGTACCTGAGTCACTAGAGTACCTGAGTCACTAGAGTACCTGAGTCACTAGAGTACCTGAGTAACTAGAGTACCTGAGTAACTACAGTACCTGAGTCACTAGAGTACCTGAGTCACTGGAGTACCTGAGTAACCAGAGTACCTGAGTCACTACAGTACCTGAGTCACTAGAGTACCTGAGTAACTACAGTACCTGAGTAACTACAGTACCTGAGTCACTAGAGTACCTGAGTCACTAGAGTACCTGAGTAACCAAAGTACCTGAGTAACCAGAGTACCTGAGTAACTACAGTACCTGAGTCACTAGAGTACCTGAGTAACAAGAGTACCTGAGTCACTAGAGTACCTGAGTCACAAGAGTACCTGAGTAACCAGAATACCTGAGTAACCAGAATACCTGAGTAACCAGAGTACCTGAGTAACCAGAGTACCTGAGTCACTAGAGTACCTGAGTCACTAGAGTACCTGAGTAACTAGAGTACCTGAGTCACAAGAGTACCTGAGTCACCAGAGTGCCTGAGTCACCAGAGTGCCTGCGTAACTAGAGTGCCTGCGTAACTAGAGTACCTGAGTAACAAGAGTACCTGAGTAACTACAGTACCTGAGTAACCAGAGTACCTGAGTCACGAGAGTACCTGAGTCACGAGAGTACCTGAGTCACGAGAGTACCTGAGTAACTAGAGTACCTGAGTAACTAGAGTACCTGAGTAACTAGAGTACCTGAGTAACTAGAGTACCTGAGTCACTAGAGTACCTGCGTAACTACAGTACCTGAGTCACTAGAGTACCTGAGTCACTAGAGTACCTGAGTCACTAGAGTACCTGAGTCACTAGAGTACCTGAGTCACTAGAGTACCTGAGTAACTAGAGTACCTGAGTCACTAGAGTGCCTGAGTCACCAGAGTACCTGCGTAACTAGAGTACCTGCGTAACTAGAGTACCTGAGTAACTAGAGTACCTGAGTAACCAGAGTACCAGAGTAACTACAGTACCTGAGTAACCAGAGTACCTGAGTCACTAGAGTACCTGCGTAACTAGAGTACCTGCGTAACTAGAGTACCTGAGTAACTAGAGTACCTGAGTAACCAGAGTACCTGAGTAACTACAGTACCTGAGTAACCAGAGTACCTGAGTCACTAGAGTACCTTAGTCACTAGAGTACCTGAGTAACTAGAGTACCTGAGTCACTAGAGTACCTGCGTAACTACAGTACCTGAGTCACTAGAGTACCTGAGTCACTAGAGCACCTGAGTCACTAGAGCACCTGAGTCACTAGAGTACCTGAGTAACTAGAGTACCTGAGTCACTAGAGTACCTGAGTCACTAGAGTACCTGAGTCACTAGAGTACCTGAGTAACTAGAGTACCTGAGTCACTAGAGTACCTGAGTCACTAGAGTACCTGAGTAACTAGAGTACCTGAGTAACTAGAGTACCTGAGTCACCAGAGTACCTGAGTCACTAGAGTACCTGAGTCAATTAGAGTACCTGAGTAACTAGAGTACCTGAGTCACCAGAGTACCTGAGTCACTAGAGTACCTGAGTCACTAGAGTACCTGAGTCACTCGAGTACCTGAGTCACCAGAGTGCCTGAGTCACCAGAGTACCTGCGTAACTAGAGTACCTGAGTAACTAGAGCACCTGAGTAACTAGAGCACCTGAGTAACCAGAGTACCTGAGTCACTAGAGTACCTGAGTCACTAGAGTACCTGAGTCACAAGAGTACCTGAGTCACTAGAGTACCTGAGTCACTAGAGTACCTGAGTCACCAGAGTACCTGAGTCACCAGAGTACCTGAGTCACCAGAGTACCTGAGTAACTAGAGTACCTGAGTAACTAGAGTACCTGAGTCACCAGAGTACCTGAGTCACTAGAGTACCTGAGTCAATTAGAGTACCCGAGTAACTAGAGTACCTGAGTCACTAGAGTACCTGAGTCACTAGAGTACCTGAGTCACTAGAGTACCTGAGTCACTCGAGTACCTGAGTCACTCGAGTACCTGAGTCACTCGAGTACCTGAATCACTAGAGTACCTGAGTCACTAGAGTACCTGAGTAACTACAGTACCTGAGTCACTAGAGTACCTGAGTAACTAGAGTACCTGAGTCACTAGAGTACCTGAGTCACTAGAGTACCTGAGTCACTAGAGTACCTGAGTCACTACAGTACCTGAGTCACTAGAGTACCAGAGTCACTAGAGTACCTGAGTCACTAGAGTCCCTGAGTCACTAGAGTACCTGAGTCACTAGAGTACCTGAGTCACTAGAGCACCTGAGTCACTAGAGCACCTGAGTCACTAGAGTACCTGAGTAACTACAGTACCTGAGTCACTAGAGTACCTGAGTCACTAGAGTACCTGAGTCACTAGAGTACCTGAGTCACTAGAGTACCTGAGTAACAAGAGTACCTGAGTCACTAGAGTACCTGAGTCACTAGAGTACCTGAGTCACTAGAGTACCTGAGTCACTAGAGTACCAGAGTAACTAGAGTACCTGAGTCACTAGAGTACTTGAGTAACCAGAGTACTTGAGTAACTAGAGTACCTGAGTAACTAGAGTACCTGAGTAACTAGAGTACCTGAGTCACTAGAGTACCTGAGTAACTAGAGTACCTGAGTAACTACAGTACCTGAGTAACCAGAGTACCTGAGTCACTACAGTACCTGAGTCACTAGAGTGCCTGAGTCACCAGAGTGCCTGAGTCACCAGAGTACCTGCGTAACTAGAGTACCTGCGTAACTAGAGTACCTGCGTAACTAGAGTACCTGCGTAACTAGAGTACCTGAGTAACCAGAGTACCTGAGTAACCAGAGTACCTTAGTAACTACAGTACCTGAGTAACCAGAGTACCTGCGTCACTAGAGTACCTGCGTAACTAGAGTACCTGAGTAACTAGAGTACCTGAGTAACTAGAGTACCTGAGTAACCAGAGTACCTGAGTAACAAGAGTACCTGAGTAACTACAGTACCTGAGTAAACAGTACCTGAGTCACTAGAGTACCTGAGTCACTAGAGTACCTGCGTCACTAGAGTACCTGCGTAACTAGAGTACCTGAGTAACTAGAGTACCTTAGTCACTAGAGTACCTGAGTCACTAGAGTACCTGAGTCACTAGAGTACCTGAGTCACTAGAGTACCTGAGTCACTAGAGTACCTGAGTAACCAGAGTACCTGAGTAACTAGAGTACCTGAGTCACTACAGTACCTGAGTAACCAGAGTACCTGAGTCACTAGAGTACCTGAGTCACTAGAGTACCTGAGTCACTAGAGTACCTGAGTAACTAGAGTACCTGAGTAACCAGAGTACCTGAGTAACTACAGTACCTGAGTCACTAGAGTACCTGAGTCACTAGAGTACCTGAGTAACCAAAGTACCTGAGTAACCAGAGTACCTGAGTAACTACAGTACCTGAGTCACTAGAGTACCTGAGTAACTAGAGTACCTGAGTCACTAGAGTACCTGAGACACTAGAGTACCTGAGTAACCAGAATACCTGAGTAACCAGAATACCTGAGTAACCAGAGTACCTGAGTAACCAGAGTACCTGAGTCACTAGAGTACCTGAGTCACTAGAGTACCTGAGTAACTAGAGTACCTGAGTCACAAAAGTACCTGAGTCACCAGAGTGCCTGAGTCACCAGAGTGCCTGCGTAACTAGAGTGCCTGCGTAACTAGAGTACCTGAGTAACCAGAGTACCTGAGTAACTACAGTACCTGAGTAACCAGAGTACCTGAGTCACGAAAGTACCTGAGTCACGAGAGTACCTTAGTCACTAGAGTACCTGAGTAACTAGAGTACCTGAGTCACTAGAGTACCTGAGTAACTAGAGTACCTGAGTAACTAGAGTACCTGAGTCACTAGAGTACCTGCGTAACTACAGTACCTGAGTCACTAGAGTACCTGAGTCACTAGAGTACCTGAGTAACTACAGTACCTGAGTAACCAGAGTACCTGAGTCACTAGAGTACCTGAGTCACTAGAGTACCTGAGTAACTAGAGTACCTGAGTCACTAGAGTGCCTGAGTCACCAGAGTACCTGCGTAACTAGAGTACCTGCGTCACTAGAGTACCTGCGTAACTAGAGTACCTGAGTAACTAGAGTACCTGAGTAACTACAGTACCTGAGTAACCAGAGTACCTGAGTCACTAGAGTACCTGCGTAACTAGAGTACCTGCGTAACTAGAGTACCTGAGTAACTAGAGTACCTGAGTAACTAGAGTACCTGAGTAACTATAGTACCTGAGTAACCAGAGTACCTGAGTCACTAGAGTACCTTAGTCACTAGAGTACCTGAGTAACTAGAGTACCTGAGTAACAAGAGTACCTGAGTAACAAGAGTACCTGCGTAACTACAGTACCTGAGTCACTAGAGTACCTGAGTAACCAGAGTACCTGAGTCACTAGAGTACCTGAGTCACTAGAGTACCTGAGTAACTAGAGTACCTGAGTCACTAGAGTACTTGAGTAACCAGAGTACTTGAGTCACCAGAGTACCTGAGTCACTAGAGTACCTGAGTAACTAGAGTACCTGAGTCACTAGAGTACCTGAGTCACTAGAGTACCTGAGTAACTAGAGTACCTGAGTAACCAGAGTACCTGAGTCACTAGAGTTCCTGAGTCACCAGAGTGCCTGAGTCACCAGAGTACCTGCGTAACTAGAGTACCTGAGTAACTAGAGTACCTGAGTAACTAGAGTACCTGAGTAACCACAGTACCTGTGTAACCAGAGTACCTGAGTAACTACAGTACCTGAGTAACAAGAGTACCTGCGTCACTAGAGTACCTGCGTAACTAGAGTACCTGAGTAACTAGAGTACCTGAGTAACTAGAGTACCTGAGTAACTAGAGTACCTGAGTAAACAGAGTACCTGAGTAACAAGAGTACCTGAGTCACTAGAGTACCTGCGTCACTAGAGTACCTGCGTAACTAGAGTACCTGAGTAACTAGAGTACCTTAGTCACTAGAGTACCTGAGTCACTAGAGTACCTGAGTCACTAGAGTACCTGAGTAACTAGAGTACCTGAGTAACTAGAGTACCTGAGTCACTAGAGTACCTGAGTCACTAGAGTACCTGAGTCACTAGAGTACCTGAGTCACTAGAGTACCTGAGTCACCAGAGTACCTGAGTCACAAGAGTACCTGAGTCACTAGAGTACCTGAGTAACCAGAGTACCTGAGTCACCAGAGTACCTGAGTCACCGGAGTACCTGAGTCACCGGAGTACCTGAGTCACTGGAGTACCTGAGTAACTAGAGTACCTGAGTAACTAGAGTACCTGAGTAACTACAGTACCTGAGTCACTAGAGTACCTGAGTCACTAGAGTACCTGAGTCACTCGAGTACCTGAGTCACTCGAGTACCTGAGTCACTAGAGTACCTGAGTCACTAGAGTACCTGAGTCACTAGAGTACCTGAGTAACTAGAGTACCTGAGTCACTACAGTACCTGAGTCACTAGAGTACCTGAGTAACTACAGTACCTGAGTAACTACAGTACCTGAGTCACTAGAGTACCTGAGTCACTAGAGTACCTGAGTAACCAAAGTACCTGAGTAACAAGAGTACCTGAGTAACTAGAGTACCTGAGTCACTAGAGTACCTGAGTAACTAGAGTACCTGAGTCACTAGAGTACCTGAGTCACTAGAGTACCTGAGTAACCAGAATACCTGAGTAACCAGAATACCTGAGTAACTAGAGTACCTGAGTAACCAGAGTACCTGAGTCACTAGAGTACCTGAGTCACTAGAGTACCTGAGTAACTAGAGTACCTGAGTCACAAGAGTACCTGAGTCACCAGAGTGCCTGAGTCACCAGAGTGCCTGCGTAACTAGAGTTCCTGCGTAACTAGAGTACCTGAGTAACCAGAGTACCTGAGTAACTACAGTACCTGAGTAACCAGAGTACCTGAGTCACGAGAGTACCTGAGTCACGAGAGTACCTGAGTCACGAGAGTACCTGAGTCACGAGAGTACCTGAGTAACTAGAGTACCTGAGTCACTAGAGTACCTGAGTAACTAGAGTACCTGAGTAACTAGAGTACCTGAGTCACTAGAGTACCTGCGTAACTACAGTACCTGAGTCACTAGAGTACCTGAGTCACTAGAGTACCTGAGTAACTACAGTACCTGAGTAACCAGAGTACCTGAGTCACTAGAGTACCTGAGTCACTAGAGTACCTGAGTAACTAGAGTACCTGAGTCACTAGAGTGCCTGAGTCACTAGAGTACCTGAGTAACTAGAGTACCTGCGTAACTAGAGTACCTGATTAACTAGAGTACCTGAGTAACCAGAGTACCTGAGTAACTACAGTACCTGAGTAACCAGAGTACCTGAGTCACTAGAGTACCTGAGTAACTAGAGTACCTGAGTAACTAGAGTACCTGAGTAACTAGAGTACCTGAGTAACCAGAGTACCTGAGTAACTACAGTACCTGAGTAACCAGAGTACCTGAGTCACTAGAGTACCTTAGTCACTAGAGTACCTGAGTAACTAGAGTACCTGAGTCACTAGAATACCTGCGTAACTACAGTACCTGAGTCACTAGAGTACCTGAGTAACTAGAGTACCTGAGTCACTAGAGTACCTGAGTCACTAGAGTACCTGAGTCACTAGAGTACCTGAGTCACTAGAGTACCTGAGTCACTAGAGTACCTGAGTCACTAGAGTACCTGAGTCACTAGAGTACCTGAGTAACTAGAGTACCTGAGTAACTAGAGTACCTGAGTCACCAGAGTACCTGAGTCACTAGAGTACCTGAGTCAATTAGAGTACCTGAGTAACTAGAGTACCTGAGTCACAAGAGTACCTGAGTCACTAGAGTACCTGAGTCACTAGAGTACCTGAGTCACTCGAGTACCTGAGTCACCAGAGTGCCTGAGTCACTAGAGTACCTGAGTAACTAGAGTACCTGAGTAACTAGAGCACCTGAGTAACTAGAGCACCTGAGTAACCAGAGTACCTGAGTCACTAGAGTACCTGAGTCACTAGAGTACCTGAGTCACTAGAGTACCTGAGTCACTAGAGTACCTGAGTCACTAGAGTACCTGAGTCACCAGAGTACCTGAGTCACAAGAGTACCTGAGTCACAAGAGTACCTGAGTAACTAGAGTACCTGAGTAACTAGAGTACCTGAGTCACTAGAGTACCTGAGTCACTAGAGTACCTGAGTCAATTAGAGTACCCGAGTAACTAGAGTACCTGAGTCACAAGAGTACCTGAGTCACCAGAGTACCTGAGTCACTAGAGTACCTGAGTCACTAGAGTACCTGAGTCACTCGAGTACCTGAGTCACTAGAGTACCTGAGTCACTAGAGTACCTGAGTCACTAGAGCACCTGAGTCACTAGAGCACCTGAGTCACTAGAGTACCTGAGTAACTACAGTACCTGAGTCACTAGAGTACCTGAGTAACTAGAGTACCTGAGTCACTAGAGTACCTGAGTAACCAGAGTACCTGAGTCACTAGAGTACCTGAGTCACTAGAGTACCTGAGTCACTAGAGTACCTGAGTAACTAGAGTACCAGAGTAACTAGAGTACCTGAGTCACTAGAGTACTTGAGTAACCAGAGTACTTGAGTAACTAGAGTACCTGAGTAACTAGAGTACCTGAGTCACTAGAGTACCTGAGTAACTAGATTACCTGAGTAACTACAGTACCTGAGTAACCAGAGTACCTGAGTCACTACAGTACCTGAGTCACTAGAGTGCCTGAGTCACAAGAGTTCCTGAGTAACCAGAGTACCTGAGTAACTAGAGTACCTGCGTAACTAGAGTACCTGCGTAACTAGAGTACCTGCGTAACTAGAGTACCTGAGTAACCAGAGTACCTGAGTAACCAGAGTACCTGAGTAACTACAGTACCTGAGTAACCAGAGTACCTGCGTCACTAGAGTACCTGCGTCACTAGAGTACCTGAGTAACTAGAGTACCTGAGTAACTAGAGTACCTGAGTAACCAGAGTACCTGCGTAACTAGAGTACCTGAGTAACTAGAGCACCTGAGTAACTAGAGCACCTGAGTAACCAGAGTACCTGAGTCACTAGAGTACCTGAGTCACTCGAGTACCTGAGTCACTAGAGTACCTGAGTCACTAGAGTACCTGAGTCACTAGAGTACCTGAGTCACCAGAGTACCTGAGTCACCACAGTACCTGAGTCACAAGAGTACCTGAGTAACTA
>JABVMC010000053.1:0-32500 GCA_013358685.1 Antennarius maculatus | reverse complement strand
GCTAGGCTAGGCTAGGCTAACGCATTAGCCCCTCCTTGATGGACGTTGTGTTGTGTCTGCAGCTGACTGCGCAGCTGCAGCTCCTGCAGGTGCAGCAGCAGCACCTGCTCAACCTGCAGCGCCAGGGCCTCCTGTCCGTCCTCCCCAGCAGCCCCCCCCTCGCCGCTGCAGGTAAGACGCTGCCCTCTACCTGTGCGTGTGGACACTGCAGCGCCTCACGCCTCTCTGTCACGTCACAGGCTGTGAGAACGGGAACGTCCTGAACGCCGACGCCCGGGAGTCGTCCAGCCATCACACCGCCAACGGGCACCACGCCCTGATGAAGAGGAGGGACAGGTGAAGGGTCAGGGCGCACCGCACGTCCTGTACACACTGGAGCAGGACGCTGAGACACAGGTGTCTGGCTGAGACACAGGTGTCTCACTGAGACACAGGTCTCTGGCTGAGACACAGGTGTCTCACTGACACACAGATGTCTCACCTCTCACTGATACACAGGTGTCTGACTGAGGCACAGGTGTCTCACTGAGACACAGGTGTCTGTCTGCTGAGACACAGGTGTCTGAGACAGCGGTGTCTGGCTGAGACACAGATGTCTGACTTCTCATTGAGACACAAGTGTCTCACTGAGACACGGGTGTCTCACTTCTCACTGAGACACAGGTGTCTGCTGAGACACAGGTGTCTGACTTCTCATTGAGACACAAGTGTCTCACTGAGACACGGGTGTCTCACTTCTCACTGAGACACAGGTGTCTTCTGAGACACAGGTGTCTGGCTGAGACACAGATGTCTGGCTGAGACACAGGTGTCTGGCTGAGACACAGGTGTCTGGCGGAGACACAGGTGTCTGGCGGAGACACAGGTGTCTGGCAGAGACACAGGTGTCTGGCTTCTTGCTGAGACACAGGTGTCTGCTGACACAAGGGTGGCTGGCTGAGACACTGATGTATTGCCGAGACATAGGTGTCTGTCTGAGGCACAGGTGGGTACTGACGGTGGCGTTGGTGTGTTGCAGCCCCCCCGATGAGCAGAGCCACCCCCTGTACGGGAACGGGATGTGTAAGTGGCCCGGCTGTGAGACCGTCTTCGGCGACTTCCAGGCCTTCCTCACGTGAGTGGAGACGGCAACACACACACACACACACACACACACGTCTGCTTCTGCTGCTGGTTTTACACACATGGTCATGCTGTGAAAATGTGTGTGTGTGTGTGTGTGTGTGTGTGTGTGTGTAGACACCTGAACAGCGAACACACACTGGATGACAAGAGCACGGCGCAGTGCCGCGTTCAGATGCAGGTGGTCCAGCAGCTGGAGCTACAGGTAGGAAGGGTGCTGGGGTGTGGTGGGGGGGCGCTGGGGGGTGATGTCACACCAGCCTGGAATAGCGCTGACGTCTGGAGCTGATCACACCTCCAGGACGGTTCCTCCCTGATCTGTGATCGTCTATTCTGGTCTCGTCTCACAGCTGAAGAAGGACAAGGAGCGTCTGCAGGCGATGATGGCTCACCTCAAGGCGGCGGAGCCCAAACCGGCCCCCCAGCTGGTAGGACGTGACCCCAATGTGACCCGACTAGGACTCCACTGTGACCCGACTGTGACTCCAATGTGACCCCGCTGTGACCCGACTGTGACTCCGCTGTGACCCCACTGTGACTCCACTGTGACCCCGCTGTGACCCGACTGTGACTCCACTGTGACTCCGATGTGACCCCGCTGTGACCCGACTGTGACTCCGCTGTGACCCCACTGTGACCCCGCTGTGACTCCGCTGTGACCCGACTGTGACTCCACTGTGACCCCAATGTTACCCCGCTGTGACCCGACTGTGACCCCACTGTGACCCTAATTTGACCCCACTGTGACCCTCTGTGACCCCTCTGTGACCCGACTGTGACCCCATTGTGACCCTAATGTGACCCCGCTGTGACCCGACTGTGACCCCTATGTGACCCCACTGTGACCCTCTGTGACCCCACTGTGACTCCACTGTGACTCCACTGTGACCCCGCTGTGACTCCGCTGTGACCCCAATGTTACCCCGCTGTGACTCGACTGTGACCCCACTGTGACCCTAATGTGACCCCAGTGTGACCCTAATGTGACCCCGCTGTGACCCGACTGTGACCCCTATGTGACCCCACTGTGACCCTCTGTGACCCCACTGTGACTCCACTGTGACTCCACTGTGACCCCGCTGTGACTCCACTGTGACCCCAATGTTACCCCGCTGTGACTCGACTGTGACCCCACTGTGACCCTAATGTGACCCCACTGTGACCCTAATTTGACCCCACTGTGACCCTCTGTGACCCCGCTGTGACCCGACTGTGACCCCATTGTGACCCTAATGTGACCCTGCTGTGACCCGACTGTGACCCCTATGTGACCCTAATGTGACCCCACTGTGACCCTCTGTGACCCGACTGTGACTCCACTGTGACCCCGCTGTGACCCGCTGTGACCCGACTGTGACCCCACTGTGACCCTAATGTGACCCCGCTGTGACCCTAATGTGACCCCACTGTGACTCCACTGTGACCCCAATGTGACCCCGCTGTGACTCATGCCGCCGTTAGCGTGACGTTAGCGTGGCCGTGTCGTGTCCAGGTGAAGCTTCCCGGCGCGTCGTTCTCCCAGACGCCGCTGCCCCCCCGGCCCCCCCACCATGAGCGTGTCCCAGAGCGCCACGGCGCCCTCCACCCCCCTGACGCCACACTCGGAGTCGCCGTCGGTCCTCACCCCCAGCAGCGTGTTCACCGGAACCCCCGTCCGGAGGCGCTACAGCCGCTCCGTGAGCCAGGGTAACATTCACACGTGTGGAGCGTCACCCGTGTTCCGTGTGAGCCGGACCCAAACCCTCTGTCTCCCCACAGACATCGTGGACAACAAAGAGTTCTACCTGAGCACCGAAGTCAGACCCCCCTTCACGTACGCGTCCCTCATCAGACAGGTGGGTGCGCTGACACAGGTGTGAACCGGAGTCGTGAGGGGGTGTGAACTGGAGCCGTGGGGGGGTCGATCACGCGTGTTCTTCTGCTTTCAGGCCATCTTTGAGTCTCTTCGCAATCAGCTGACGTTAAACGAGATCTACAACTGGTTCACCAGGAACTTTGCCTATTTCCGGCGAAACGCAGCGACCTGGAAGGTAGGTTCACACCTGACAGGTTCACACCTGACAGGTTCACACCTGACAGGTTCACTCCTGACAGGTTCACACCTGACAGGTTCACTCCTGACAGGTTCACTCCTGACAGGTTCACGCCTGACAGGTTCACGCCTGACAGGTTCACACCTGTCAGGTTCACGCCTGTCAGGTTCACACCTGTCAGGTTCACGCTTGTCAGGTTCACGCCTGTCAGGTTCACACTTGTCAGGTTCACGCCTGTCAGGTTCACACCTGACAGGTTCACTCCTGACAGGTTCACGCCTGTCAGGTTCACACTTGACAGGTTCACGCCTGTCAGGTTCACGCCTGTCAGGTTCACGCCTGTCAGGTTCACGCCTGTCAGGTTCACACCTGACAGGTTCACGCCTGTCAGGTTCACGCCTGACAGGTTCACTCCTGACAGGTTCACGCCTGTCAGGTTCACGCCTGACAGGTTCACGCCTGTCAGGTTCACTCCTGACAGGTTCACGCCTGTCAGGTTCACGCCTGACAGGTTCACGCCTGTCAGGTTCACGCCTGTCAGGTTCACGCCTGTCAGGTTCACGCCTGACAGGTTCACGCCTGACAGGTTCACGCCTGTCAGGTTCACGCCTGACAGGTTCACGCCTGACAGGTTCACGCCTGACAGGTTCACGCCTGACAGGTTCACGCCTGTCAGGTTCACGCCTGACAGGTTCACGCTTGTCAGGTTCACGCTTGTCAGGTTCACGCTTGTCAGGTTCACGCCTGTCAGGTTCACGCCTGTCAGGTTCACGCTTGTCAGGTTCACGCTTGTCAGGTTCACGCTTGTCAGGTTCACGCCTGTCAGGTTCACGCCAGTCAGGTTCACGCCTGTCAGGTTCACGCCTGTCAGGTTCACGCCTGTCAGGTTCACACTTGTCAGGTTCACACTTGTCAGGCTCACACCTGACAGGTTCACGCCTGTCAGGTTCACACTTGTCAGGTTCACACTTGTCAGGTTCACACCTGTCAGGCTCACGCCAGTCAGGTTCACGCCTGTCAGGTTCACGCCAGTCAGGTTCACGCCTGTCAGGTTCACGCCTGTCAGGTTCACGCCTGTCAGGTTCACGCCTGTCAGGTTCACACTTGTCAGGTTCACACTTGTCAGGCTCACACCTGACAGGTTCACGCCTGTCAGGTTCACACTTGTCAGGTTCACACTTGTCAGGTTCACGCCTGTCAGGTTCACACTTGTCAGGTTCACACTTGTCAGGTTCACGCCTGTCAGGTTCACACTTGTCAGGTTCACACTTGTCAGGTTCACACCTGTCAGGCTCACCCCCCCTCTGCTTCCAGAACGCCGTCAGACACAACCTGAGTCTCCACAAGTGTTTCGTGCGTCTGGAGAACGTGAAGGGGGCCGTGTGGACGGTGGACGAGATCGAGTTCCACCGCAGGAGGCCCCAGAAGGCCGCTGGGGGGTAGGTGACTTACAGCTGGGGGGTAGGTGACCTACAACTGGGAGGGGGTGGACTTACAGCTGGGGGGGCGTAGGTTACCTACGACTGGGGGGTAGGTGACCTACAGCTGGGGGGTAGGTGACCTACAACTGGGGGGTCGGTGACCTACAGCTGGGGGGGTAGGTGACCTACAACTGGGGGGGTAGGTGACCTACAACTGGGGGCGTAGGTTACCTACAACTGGGGGGTAGGTGACCTACAGCTGGGGGGTAGGTGACATACAACTGGGGGGTAGGTGACTTACAGCTGGGGGGTAGGTGACCTACAGCTGGGGGGTAGGTGACTTACAGCTGGGGGGTAGGTGACCTACAGCTGGGGGGTAGGTGACTTACAGCTGGGGGGTAGGTGACCTACAACTGGGGGTAGGTGACTTACAGCTGGGGGGTAGGTGACCTACAGCTGGGGGGTAGGTGACTTACAGCTGGGGGGTAGGTGACTTACAGCTGGGGGGTAGGTGACCTACAGCTAGGGGGGGGTAGGTGACCTCCAACTGGGGGGGTGACCTACAGCTGGGGGGTAGGTGACCTACAGCTGGGGGGTAGGTGACTTCCTCTGGGGGGTAGGTGACCTACAGCTGGGGGGTAGGTGACCTACAGCTGGGGGGGTGACCTACAGCTGGGGGGTAGGTGACTTACAGCTGGGGGGTAGGTGACCTACAGCTGGGGGGTAGGTGACTTACAGCTGGGGGGTAGGTGACCTACAGCTGGGGGGGTGACCTACAGCTGGGGGGGTGACCTACAGCTGGGGGGTAGGTGACTTACAGCTGGGGGGTAGGTGACCTACAGCTGGGGGGTAGGTGACCTACAGCTGGGGGGTAGGTGACCTCCAACTGGGGGGGTGACCTACAGCTGGGGGGTAGGTGACCTACAGCTGGGGGGTAGGTGACTTCCTCTGGGGGGTAGGTGACCTACAGCTGGGGGGTAGGTGACCTACAGCTGGGGGGGTGACCTACAGCTGGGGGGTAGGTGACTTACAGCTGGGGGGTAGGTGACCTACAGCTGGGGGGTAGGTGACTTACAGCTGGGGGGTAGGTGACCTACAGCTGGGGGGGGTGACCTACAGCTGGGGGGGTGACCTACAGCTGGGGGGTAGGTGACTTACAGCTGGGGGGGATAGATGATCTACAGCTGGGGGGTAGGTGACCTACAGCTGGGGTAGGTGACTTACAGCTGGGGTAGGTGACCTACAGCTGGGGGGGCATAGATGATCTACAGCTGGGGGGTAGGTGACTTACAGCTGGGGTAGGTGACTTACAGCTGGGGGGGCATAGATGATCTACAGCTGGGGGGTAGGTGACCTACAGCTGGGGTAGGTGACTTACAGCTGGGGTAGGTGACTTACAGCTGGGGGGGCATAGATGATCTACAGCTGGGGGGTAGGTGACTTACAGCTGGGGGGGGTGGACTTACAGCTGGGGGGGCGTAGGTGACCTACAACTGGGGGGGGTGGACCTCATCGGGTCCAGCTGTGGCCCCGCCCCCCCTCAGAGGTGGGTCTGGGTCCAGGCTGAACGTTCTCCCCCCCCACAGGTCCGGCCTGAAGACCTCTCAGAGCTTCCCCAGCCTGTCCGGACCCGCGGCTCAGGTAGGGGGGTTGGCTTTGGGTTTGTTTGTTCTCCACGCAGACGACCCCCCCTCAGTGCTGACCTGTGTGTGTTCCAGAGCCTCCTGGACGGGTCCTGCTTCAGCGCGGCGTCCCTGGGGGGCGTTCCTCTGACCTCGCTGCCCCACATCCTGCAGGAGCAGATGAACGGAGCCTTCGCCAACGGGTCGGGTTACCAGAGCGACAGCAGCGCCACGCAGTCCCCCCCCCAGGCGCTGTAAGCACCACGCGTCCCTGAACGCACCACGGCCCGTGTGAGGGGGGGCGACGTCACTTCCTGTTTGTGTCGTTCCAGCATCAAGGAGGAGCAGGAGGACGAGGAGATCTGTGAGAACTGCCCCTACGGGTCGCCGGGGAGCCCCGACGGGCTCGGCCCCGGGGGGGGGCGCGTCCCAGCAGGAAGGGGGCAGCAGCCCGGAGCGGCCCGGCCTCCACCTGGACCGCGTGCCGTCCCTCTGACCGCCAGGCGCTGCAGGGCGCCGCCTACCGCCGCAGGGCGCCACCCGTTGTCGCAGGGCGCCGCCCACCACCGCCTGGCGCCGCCCACCGCTGCACGGCGACGCCCACCGCTGCACGGCGACGCCCCGAGCCGCTCGCAGCCCACCGGACTTTGTATTCCAGGAGTTTCCAAAAAAAAGCCAACAACTGCTCCACCGTCACACCAAACTGTTTCAGCGGGACTTTTTGTATTTATCACTTTTTGTTCACTCTTTCTGTACAGTAGTGACGTCACTAACGTGTGGAATCGTCTGATTGTTTTCATACTTCCTGCGGCTGCGCACACGAGGACCACGATGAGCAGAGACGCCAAAGCAAGGGGGGGGTCAGCCGTCACCACGGAGATCCATCTGGAGAACCACTTTCTGCTAATTTGGAGCCACACCCCCTAATTTTCCCTTCAGTAGTCGTGTTAAAAACTCTTTTGTAGGAGAAATAAGAATGTTGCGTTAGAAATGTTCTCTGCCAACATGATCTTATATATTTGTATTTAAAATATAATCAGTGGATCAGAAGAGTAGCTCGCTTCTTTCTAATTGTCAGTCTTCACCCCCCCACAAACATTGTCAGATTCGCTATAGATTGACCGTTACTGTAATCCAGTGTATCTATGGACAATAAATTTCTCATGATGAAAGCCGTTGTGCGTCGTGTGTCGTTAACCCCCCTCCGTCGCCCCGCATGGGAAACCTGATGGTCTGTCATTGAAGACGGTTTACATATGTTAGCATTAGCATTAGCATGCCTAGTATTTCTTGATGTTGAACAGTAACTAAACTCAGATGATTCCTCCAACACTCAGTGTTCTTCTGTCCTCCAGGGGGGGTCTGGAACCTGGGAGGGATTTCTGATCCAGACCTGTCCTCAGTGTATTTCTCTTTCCCACCCAACAGGTCAAGGCGGATGACCCCCCTACAGAGTCTGGGTCCTGCCTGGAGTTTCTTCCTCAATGAAGGCGTTTCCCCCCCCCCCCACCGTCTCTTATGCTCTGTCACCTGACAGGTTCACAGGTGTGAGGGTTCTGTTGGCTTTCTGTCTGCTAAGCGCTTTGAAATGTCTTCAGATGTGATTAAGCGCTATATAAATAGAAGTTGATTGATTGATTGATTGATTGATTGATTGAGTGATTGATTGAGTGACCTGTGCTGGTAGGCCTTCCTGTGTGGCCTTCCAGGTGTTAGTCCGAGCCGCTCAGCTCATATTGCATGGATGTTTGAGGTCACCCAGGTGTCAGGGGGTCCTGCTTCCTGGGTGTCGGGTTTCAAACCATGTGGGTGTGTACATCATGATGGGCGGGGCCGGAGCTGATCTGAAAGGGGCGGGGCTGGGGTTCACAGAGCAGCGGGTTACAGATTAACAGATTAGGATTAACAGACAGACGGGTAACTTTCATTCCTTGTGTTGACTTTTGGAGTCTTTTCCTGCCGGGCGGGTTACCGCCCCCCCCAGTCACGTTATTCCAGCATCATTCACTCTGACACGTGTCTGAACGTGTGCACAGGATGACACCTCCCTTTCAGCTTCCTGTGAGTGACGAGGACTCTGGTGAGCTTCATGCGGGGGGGGGGGTGCAGCTGATGGTCGGTGGTTGTTCACGGTTCATCGATTTGGGCTAAAAATAATGGAGCTATTGTTAGTCACCGCTGGGGAGGAGAGGAGCCTCCATCACTGGGGAGGAGAGGAGCCTCCATCACTGGGGAGGAGAGGAGCCTCCATCACTGGGGAGGAGAGGAGCCTCCATCACTGGGGAGGAGAGGAGAGCAGGAGAATCGATGGTCTCTGATGTTCACGTCCTGCTGAGACTCAGACCGTCACAGGAGCCGATTGGAACGGTACCCGGTGCTGTTCCATCCCTCTTCACCGTGTCACCTCTGAACCGGCGATGGCCAGTCCAACAAGGGGGGCGTCGGCCAGCGGGGGGGGCGTCGGCCAGCTGGGCGGCCCCCGAGCGAGACCGGGACGACCTGGACGACAGACCCAGCTCCCAGGGAGGCGGTGGAGGTGGGGGGTCCAGCGTGTCGGCGTGTCCTGACCCGAGTGGGAGCAGCGGTGACGTGTCCTCTGACGACCCCGGGGGTACGGTTCATCACCTGGTGTCTCCAGGAACGCGAGCCCCCCCAGATTCACTCCCGTTCTCTCTCTCCAGACGCCGTCGCCGGGCTCCTCCTCGCCTGCCTGCACTGCCGCTTCCAGGAGCTGGGGGCGCTGCTGCCGGGGGCGTGTGGGGGGGCCCTGAGCCGCTGCTTCCCCCCCTTCAGACGCGTCGGGGCGTCGCTGGACGGCGAGCAGCAGCGCCCCCCTGTGGACCGGCCCGAGCTGGACTGTCACTGCTGCAGCTCCTGCCAGGACGCGGGGGGGCTGGTGGAGCTGGCCATGGAGATATCACAGGTCTGCTACCGCTGAGGCCCCCGGGGGCCCCACCTCCTGGGGGGCCCACCTCTGACCTCTACACGGTCAGGGGCGGGGTCCATCTGGCTCTCCTGACACCGGTGTGAGCCCAGCCCTCATTGGTCCACTGGTGTGACATCACTGGAGGCGGGGGTCAGGTGTGTGTCGCTCTCTGCATCAGTCAGACGCTCCAGGAGGTGTGAGCAGACGACCAGGTGTGAATGAATGAGTGAGGGCGTGAATGACTGAATATTGATTATTGATTATGTTCCCCCCGAGGCCGGAGGTCAGGCCTGTCGGTGACCCCTGTAGTTGCTGCTGGTTGTCCACCAGGGGGCGCCGGGGCCTTCTGGGTGTGGCCGGCCCTCAGCTGTAGTTACCTTAGGAAGTTGGAAACACCTGCTGGTGCTGATCACGGGGGTCAGGGGTTCACGTGACCCCTGACTAACACCTGGCTGCTGTTTGACACTGTTAGTGAATGTGTGAACTCTGGAGACACTAGTGAACTTCACTCCTTCACTGCGTCTCCAGCTGACAAAAATAAACTCATTATTTTAATGACGTCAGACTGAAATGTTTGATTTTATGCTTCACATTGTCTGAAATCTGAGTGACTGATTATAGATTATAGATGATAGAAGTTCATTTAAAACGACGTTCCTGATGGATTTGCAGGAGGGGGTTCAGATTAGAAGGTAAAATTCAGCGACGTGAGGATCACGAGGAAGAAACACAAACACACAGAATTATTCAAATAAAACTTTATTTATAACAAGATAGTTTTCATACTGAGTACCGACGGGTCTGACTTCACTTAGGGTACAGAACTAAGACTACACCCCCTAAAGCGTAGCAATCAGGTCAGTGGGTGACCCCAAGGTCGGTGGGTCACCCACTGACACTGGGGGTCACCCACTGACCCTGGGGGTGTCGTTGTGTCCCCTTGTGACCCCCCCAGGCTGTGATCCAGTGGGGTTCTGTACTGGGGTCAGTCACAAGCGGCTTTAGGGGTTCGGACGGGGGTCGGTCCTGATCAGACGGGGGTCGGTCCTGATGTTCGTCTCTGACAGACCTGCGTTTTACCGAGGCTGTCTCCATGACGACCATTCTGCAGGCCACACCTATGACAGAGCAGTCTTCACTGGTCTATTCTGGGATGTGGAGGAGCTACATGCTACATGCTAACTCTGCTCTGAGTGACGACAGCTTAGCTTCACCACCTGCTGTGACGCTAACTCCAGGTGAGCGCTACAGACGAGCTAATCTTCGTTGCACCCTGAGGGATTGTGGGTATTTCAGCGACTGTTTCTGAGGACTGAATGAATTCACGATGTCTGATTGTCATCATGTCAGTTATTGCTCGTAACAACACACCAGAAACATCAGCTACGCTAATGAAACAATGCTATCTGAGGAACTTATTATGCACATGATTTGGCAGTCCTTACTTTGAGTAACACTCATGCTAATAATTGCTTTCAAAAAATAAAAACAATTGCTGAAAATTCAGAACAATTTTGGCCTTGAAGGTAGAATTCCACCTTAATAATTAACAACACACACGTTAAATAATCACATGAATGAACCAGTCAGATGTTCAGCATCTCTGGACTGAGAAGAAAGTTAGCCACTAGTGCTAACGAAGGCTCTTTGCTTAGACGCTGTATTAAAAAGCTATCCAGTGAGCTAACGCGTAGCCACGCTACGCTAGATGACAGTACACATCATTTCCTGTGCCTGTGCACTTGGCGAGGTCAGCTGCAGCCGGTTAGCATCAGCGTTAGCAGGACAGGTCCTCGAGCTAACAGCTAGCTAGCCCTAAGTAGCTAGCTGGCTACGTTGCTGTAACTGCTGAAGCTCGTTTGGAGGGAAAAAGGCCACTTTGAAATGAGTAAACATGAAAACACATTGATTTCAGTAGCGCTATTTCTGCCGTACGTTCTGTAAATCCTTATTTATTATTCTAAGACTGAACACTTTGGTTTTCCCCAGTAAGGAGCTCAGTCGTTGTCTTTAAGTGATATTTCTACTGGAGTACTTTCTACTGCGTTTGGAGTACTTTCTACTGCGTTTGGAGTACTTTCTACTGCGTTTGGAGTACTTTCTACTGCGTTTAGAGTACTTTCTACTGCGTTAACACGGATCCACTATAAGGCACTTAAATCAATTTGATAGTTTTGTTTTTTGACAAATTCAGAACAAAATGATCAAGACATGAAGCTGCTCTGCACACACACCTAAACACACACCTAAACACACACCTAACACACACCTAACACACACCTGAACACCACATAACAGTTCAGTGTGAGGCAGGTGGGTTTGAACGAAGGCGTTTTCCTGCTACAGAAGCGTTGAGCAACACGACAGCAGGACGTCGTAAAGAATCCACAAGCGTTCATCCAGAAACACAGGAGAACCACGTTTCAGTTTACAGAGGTCAATCCAGTGTTTCGACAAGGTCACAAGTTTCGTACAAAAATCCCAAATCAGTCTCCTTTTACTCCTTGGAAATAAAAATGTTCACATCAATGAAAAAAAAAGAGTCATTATTTAAGGAAATAAGTGGACGACCATAAAAACACTGTGGCTTCTCTTGGATCGCTAAAGACTCGTTCGTCTTTCTGACTACAGATTTAGAGATTTAACGTGGTCCTTCACACCATCAGCTTCTGCTTTCCTTTTTGATTGGATTTTTGATTTGAGCAGAAAAATGTCGATTCTGCCAGTTTGGTGCAAAAAACACAGCGTCAGTGATTCTGTGTGAAACGGCCGGAACCCGGAGGGTAGAGGTGTGAACTGGAGCCGGTGGTGACCCCCATGTCTGCTGGGTCTCTGGTTACCCCCCGGAGAACCAACTGCCCTCACCGGTGAACCAACTGCCCCCCAGCGGTGAACCAACTGCCCCCCAGCATTGAACCGGTGTACTGTCAGCTACCAAAGTCACATTTCCTTCATTTCTAGTCCTTCAGAAATATTTCTTTCATTCACCATCAGTTACATCAAAAAGCATCTTTTAAAAACCTCGTTATAAATTATTTTCCAGGGGAATGTGTGCATTGGGTTACCATGGAAACATAAATAAGATCAAATCAAATAATGGTTATTTTTAACAATTTCAGCTGGACGACAAACACTCAGCTAACAGCTAACAGCCACACGTGTGCATAGCGACAACACGGATGTGCTCGTCAATAAGGCATCGACACATTCAGGGTGTGACACACCAGGAGCCAGAGCTCTAGAGCAGGGGTAGAGCTCTAGTAGAGCTAGAGCAGCTCTACTAGAGCAGCTCTACTAGAGCAGCTCTACTAGAGCAGCTCTACTAGAGCAGCTCTACTAGAGCAGCTCTACTAGAGCAGCTCTACTAGAGCAGCTCTACTAGAGCAGCTCTACTAGAGCAGCTCTACTAGAGCAGCTCTACTAGAGCAGCTCTACTAGAGCAGCTCTACTAGAGCAGCTCTACTAGAGCAGCTCTACTAGAGCAGCTCTACTAGAGCAGCTCTACTAGAGCAGCTCTACTAGAGCAGCTCTAGTAGAGCAGCTCTAGTAGAGCTGCTCTAGTAGAGCTGCTCTAGAGCTCTGGCTCCTGGTGTCTCACACTCTAATATTAGAGCTCTATTAGAGCTCCAGTAGAGCTGTTATTGATTGTAAAGACGAGCCAGAATCTCTGGAATCAGCGGAAAATAAAAGTCAAAGAAACAAGAGAAAAGTTTAAATAGAAAAACTTCAAAATTTAGGATCAGTCCTTCAGGTCAAGGTGGGGGGGCTGGAAAAGACACTGAACACATGTAAACACGGGGGTGGGGCTGCTGTCGGGGGGGGGGGGGGCTGCTGTCGGGGGGGGGGGTTACTGTCGGGGGCTGCTGTCGGGTAGCACCCCCCCAGCCAGTGGGGGGTGCTAACAGCCCTGCTCGTTCTCCTCCATGCTCAGGCTGCTCTTGCGGCTGCTGTCCTGGGAGGCGTTGGGGGAGACGGAGGACAGCAGGGGGTCCCCCCCCCTGACGGGGGACACGCTGTCCTCCATCAGGACGTCGTGTTTGGAGCCCGTCTTGCTGGGGACGCCGTAGCGGCCCTCAGGGAAGCCGGCGCGACCCTCGTGTAGCTCCAGGGGGCTGGGGGTGTCCGGGGGGCAGGAGGGGCGGTGCTGGTGGTGGGGGGGCAGCGCGTACGGGTCCTGGGGGCAGTCGTCCAGAGCGTTCTCCTGCTTGATGGGCCGGGGGCACAGATCAGACGAGCAGAGCGCCGAAGACACAACGGCCAGACCGTGAGCTCGAGCCTGCATCTCCAGCTCCTGAGGGCAGAGAGGTCAGTCAGGGGGGCAGGGGTCAGAGGTTAGGGGTTAAAGTTAGGGGTCAGGGGTTCAAGTTAGGGGTCAGGGGTTAAAGTTAGGGGTCAGGGGTTAGGGGTTAAAGTTAGAGGTCAGGGGTTAGGGTTAGGGATTGGGGTCAGGGTTAGGGTTAGGAGTTTGGATTGGGGTTAGGGTTTCGAGTTGGGGTTGGGGTTAGGGGTCAGGGATTAGGGTTAGGGGTCAGGGATTAGGGTTAGGAGTTTGGATTAGGGTTAGGGGTTCGAATTAGGGTTGGGGTTAGGGGTCAGGGATTAGGGTTAGGGGTCAGGGTTCGGGGTCAGGGATTCTCTTTGCTCAGAGACAACAGTTTTACAGTCGATTGACTGACGGCACCTGAGTCCAGGTGAACTCCTCCTGACTCCTTGGGACTAGATGCTTGTGCTCCTCATCTAATCTAATCTAATCTACTCTACTCTACTCTAATCTAATCTAATCTAATCTAATGTAATCTACTTTAATCTAATCTAATCTAATCTAATGTAATCTACTCTAATCTAATATAATCTACTCTACTCTACTCTACTCTACTCTACTCTAATCTAATATACTCTTATCTACTCTAATCTAATCTACTCTGCTCTACTCTAATCTACTCTAATCTAATCTACTCTACTCTAATCGAATCTACTCTACTCTAATCTAATGTAATCTACTTTAATCTAATCTAATCTAATGTAATCTACTCTAATCTAATATAATCTACTCTACTCTACTCTAATCTAATCTACTCTAATCTACTCTAATCTAATCTACTCTAATCTACTTTAATCTACTCTAATATAATCTAATATAATCTACTCCACTCTAATCTAATCTAATCTAATCCACTCTAATCTAATCTAATCTAATCTACTCTAATCTACTCTACTCTGCTCTACTCTAATCTACTCTACTCTAATCTAATCTACTCTAATCTAATATACTCTAATCTACTCTAATATAATCTAATATAATCTACTCCACTCTAATCTAATCTACTCTAATCTACTCTAATCTAATCTACTCTACTCTAATATAATCTAATATAATCTACTACACTCTAATCTAATCTAATCTAATCTACTCTAATCTAATCTAATCTAATCTAATCTAATCTAATCCACTCTAATCTAATCTAATCTAATCTAATCTAATATAATCTAATATAATCTAATATAATCTAATATAATCTAATATAATCTACTCCACTCTACTCTAATCTAATCTAATCTAATCTAATCTAATCTAATCTACTCCACTCTAATCTAATCTAATCTAATCTAATCTACTCCACTCTAATCTAATCTAATCTAATCTAATCTAATCTAATCTACTCTGGCGGTGCTCTACCTGGATCCTCAGCATCAGGTGGCGGTTGGCGTGCTCCAGCTTCTTCTGGCGGTTCTCCAGCTCCTTGGCCCTCTGCTGCTCGCGCTGCAGCTTCCTGATGTAGTCCACCGACGCCTTCAGGATGGTGCCTTTGTTCCAGCGCATGTCCCTGAACATCAGAGCAGGAGGAACCTCGTCACCATGGAAACAAGGCCAGACAAGGGTTCCTTTGTAGAGCAGCGTTCACACAGGTGTTCACAGGTAAGGACGTGCATTCAGCTCAGAACTTCAGGATGAAGATGAGCTGAAGGCAGGAATGAAACACAGCTGAAGCAGAGAGAGAGCTGCCAGCCTGAGAAGAGCTCAGGTGTTCAGGTTGGTTCCACAGGTGAGGAGCATCACACTGGGAACCCCCAGGGAACCCGTCCCTGACGACCTGAGGGCTCCAGACGCTTCACATGGAGCTGAAAGGTCCAGGATGGAGTTCAGTTTGAACTCTAATGAAAAGGAAGTTCTGACAGGAAAACCTCCTGCAGCTCCCGAAGCTCCAGAATCTCCTGCAGCTCCTGAGGCTCCTGCAGGTCCTGGAGCTGCAGGATCTCATGCAGCTCCTGGAGCTCCTGCAGCTCCTGCAGCTCCTGAGGCTCCTGCAGGTCCTGGAGCTCCTGCAGCTCCTGAAGCTCCTGCAGCTCCTGAAGCTCCAGGATCTCCTGCAGCTCCCGAAGCTCCAGGATCTCCTGCAGCTCCTGAAGCTCCTGCAGCTCCTGAAGCTCCTGCAGCTCCTGAAGCTCCAGGATCTCCTGCAGCTCCTGAAGCTCCTGCAGCTCCAGGATCTCCTGCAGCTCCCGAAGCTCCAGCATCTCCTGCAGCTCCAGGATCTCATGCAGCTCCTGCAGCTCCTGGAGCTCCTGCAGCTCCTGCAGCTCCTGCAGCTCCTGAAGCTCCTGCAGCTCCTGAAGCTCCTGCAGCTCCTGAAGCTCCAGGATCTCCTGCAGCTCCTGAAGCTCCTGCAGCTCCTGCAGCTCCTGAAGCTCCAGGATCTCCTGCAGCTCCCGAAGCTCCAGCATCTCCTGCAGCTCCAGGATCTCATGCAGCTCCTGCAGCTCCTGAAGCTCCTGCAGCTCCTGAAGCTCCAGGATCTCCTGCAGCTCCTGAAGCTCCTGCAGCTCCTGCAGCTCCTGAAGCTCCAGGATCTCCTGCAGCTCCCGAAGCTCCAGCATCTCCTGCAGCTCCAGGATCTCATGCAGCTCCTGCAGCTCCTGGAGCTTCTGCAGCTCCTGATTATCATTTCGGGTACACGCTGTAACGGAACCCAACCTCCAGAAACATCCTAAGATAGCAGAAGGCACTACTTCCTGTTTCTGATGTTTGAACATGTTTTGGTTCATCCGACAGACGGACGGGACGAATTACCCAGCATCCTTCAGGACTGCAGGTCGGTTACCATGGTTATATTATTTACTGTTGTGAAAGCTAATCTGCTTGAAGCCTGCTCAACAGGTAGGGGAGGGTAACAAATGGAGGGTTAAGGTAGGAGGTGGTGGGCGGGGCACCCAGCTGGGGGCCCCGCCACTTCTCTGGGGGCCCTTTCTGTCTTTAGGTTGGTGACTGAAACACCGCTGGAGCTCCTGGAGCTCCTGGTCCATACGTGTCCTCTCTGGACAGCTGCTGCCCCAGTGAAAACACTCACGGGTCGTTGGACTTGGGGATCAGGGTTCCGAGTTCTTTGATCCGATCGTTGATGTTAAACCGTCGTCTTCTCTCAACTGCAGGAACAGAAGAAGAAAGAAGACAAAAAACCATCAGTTTCCACCATCAGACCGTCCCCGCTTCAGGTTGTCCCCGCTTCAGGTTGTCCCCGCTTCAGGCTGTCCCCGCTTCAGGTTGTCCCCGCTTCAGGTTGTCCCCGCTTCAGGCTGTCCCCGCTTCAGGTTGTCCCCGCTTCAGGTTGTCCCCGCTTCAGGCTGTTCCCGCTTCAGGTTGTCCCCGCTTCAGGCTGTTCCCGCTTCAGGTTGTCCCCGCTTCAGCCTGTCCCCGCTTCAGGTTGTCCCCGCTTCAGGTTGTCCCCGCTTCAGGCTGTCCCCGCTTCAGGCTGTCCCCGCTTCAGACCGTCCCCGCTTCAGACCGTCCCCGTTTCAGACCGTCCCCGCTTCAGACCGTCCCCGCTTCAGACCATCCCCGCTTCAGACCGTCCCCGCTTCAGACCGTCCCCGTTTCAGACCGTCCCCGCTTCAGACCGTCCCCGCTTCAGCGTCTCACTCACTCAGGTTGTGGTTGTCCTTCTTCTGCCTCTCCTTGGCCATCGCCCGTACCTCAGCTTCTGAGAGAAACGGGAACAGATCAGAGTCGAGCAGAGCGACACGCGTGCAGACGTGCGGCGCTCACGCGTGTCGCCTCATGAGCCACACGTACCCACAGGAAACCCCTCGGGCCTCTGGTAGTTCTCAAATTTGCCACAGGATCCAGACTTGTCCAGCATGTGCATGATGGCCGGGGACTGAGACACTGGTGATGAGAAGGATTACAGATCAGAATGTGCAGGAATGGATGCCAACACATTCAAAGACCAGCCGTTTGTGCAGATCGTGCCCCCCCCGAGAAGGGGGGGTCACACCAAGGCCTGGAGAGTGGAGCTGCTGTTCCTCCATCAACACGTCTGGAGCGTCTTTCCGGCGCACCTACCAGAGTATTCCCTTTTGATGTTGGGCAGGTTGGCGGGGCAGGAGTTGCTGATGGGCAGACCTTGCTGGGGCCCCCCCTGGTTACTGTACATGTCCATCAGGTTAGCGGGGACGGGGATCTGAACACAGAACATAGCGTTAGCACTGGAGAGCTAGCTTAGCCCAATCAAAGGCTTTCATGTTCCCTGCTGCGTTCTGATTGGACAGTTCCTGACTGGCTGCTCATGTTCTTGATGTGAACGCAGAGGCGTGACCACAGCCGATCGGGACCCGGATCTCTGACGACTCTAACGGGTCAGGCGTCGCCGTTTCTGTGGAACTCTGACCTTGTGTGACCTTCGACCTGGGGGCTTCTGACAGACAGGGTGTTTCTTTAATGGGTAACCTCCTCTGACCCTCTGGACCGATGAACACAACGCGGGTTTGGCTCATCCTTCTATCTCGGGGCGTTGGAAAATTAACATCAGTGTTTAGTGGGAATTTACAGAGTCTGGGGAATTTCCACAGGAAATATTCCACAAAATCACTGATTAAAACTGACTTTAAAATTGTGCACAACAGCTGGGGGTAATTTCTCCTCTGGGTTAGCGCAGTAGAGCTAACTTTAGCATTCAGATAACAAAATAGCCATTTAGCTTCATGTTCAATACGGTGGAATGTGAGACGTGCAGCAGGAGGAACGGACGTTACCGTGTTCGCCATCTGAAGTCCTGGATCCATCAGACCAAGGATGTCGTCACTGTAACTGGACTCCAGACTAATGATGTCATCAATGACATCATCCATCTAACCCATGGCAGCATAAAGAGCAACAGACACAAATCAGTGCGACTGCACAGGATGACGTGAACGTGTTTCCCTGTGAGCCGGTCTGAGCTTCAGAAACAGATTCTGAGAACTCCCTCCACCACATGCAGCTGAAACCTCAAGTCACACTGAGAACCGGTCCTGAGGGCCCCCCCAAAGCAAAGACTTATTTTGGAGCAGCCATGGACCGCAAGAGAGGAGATAACTTTTGGTTTCCAGGCAACGCAAATGAATCAGTGGACTAAATACTGGGTAGACAAACCTAAACACAGGAGAAGGTCAGCGCTGCTCACTATTCATTCAGCTCACGCAAAGTTCACTGCAGGCCTGGGGGCCCAACGCGTCACCTGCTCCAGCCAGCAGGAGGGGTTTGTAGTGTGGGTGTATTGATACGCTCGAACCAATACGATCATACCGATACGATCAAACCAGTACGATCAAACAGATACGATCATACCAATACGATCAAACCGATACGATCATAACGATACGATCATAACAATAGGATCAAACCGATACGATCAAACCGATACGATCATAACGATACGATCAAACCGATACGATCAAAACGATACGATCATAACAATAGGATCAAACCGATACGATCAAACCGATACGATCATAACGATACGATCAAACCGATACGATCAAACCGATACGATCATAACGATACGATCAAACCGATACGATCAAACCGATACGATCATAAAGATACGATCAAACCGATATGATCATAACGATACGATCAAACCGATACGATCAAACCAATATGATCATACCAATACGATCAAACCGATACGATCATAACGATACGATCATAACAATAGGATCAAACCGATACGATCAAACCGATACGATCATAACGATACGATCAAACCGATACGATCAAACCAATACGATCATAACGATACGATCAAACCGATATGATCATAACGATACGATCAAACCGATACGATCATAACGATACAATCATAAAGATACAATCAAACCGATATGATCAAACCAATTCGATCAAACTGATCTGATCAAACCGACACAATCAAACCGATTCGATCAAACCGATACGATCAAACCGATACGATCATACCAATACGATCAAACCGATATGATCAAACCGATTCGATCAAACCGATACAATCATAACGATACGATCATAACAATAGGATCAAACCGATACGATCAAACCGATACGATCAAAACGATACGATCATAACGATACGATCAAACCGATACGATCAAACCGATACGATCGTAACGATACGATCAAACCGATACGATCATAACTATACTATCATAAAGATACAATCAAACCGATATGATCAAACCAATTCGATCAAACTGATCTGATCAAACCGACACAATCATAAAGATACGATCAAACCAATATGATCAAACCGATACAATCAAACCGATTCGATCAAACCGATACGATCAAACCGATACGATCATACCAATACGATCAAACCGATATGATCAAACCGATTCGATCAAACCGATACAATCATAACGATACGATCATAACAATAGGATCAAACCGATACGATCAAACCAATACGATCAAACCGATACGATCATAACGATACGATCAAACCGATACGATCAAACCGATACGATCTTAACGATACGATCAAACCGATACGATCATAACGATACAATCATAAAGATACAATCAAACCGATATGATCAAACCAATTCGATCAAACTGATCTGATCAAACCGACACAATCATAAAGATACGATCAAACAAATATGATCAAACCGATACGATCAAACCAATATGATCAAACCGATTCGATCAAACCGATACGATCAAACCGATACGATCATACCAATACGATCAAACCGATACAATCATAACGATACGATCATAACAATAGGATCAAACTGATACGATCAAACCGATACAATCAAACCGATACGATCAAACCGATACGATCATAACGATACGATCAAACCGATACGATCATAACGATACAATCAAACCGATATGATCAAACCAATTCGATCATACCGATACAATCAAACCAATACAATCATAAAGATACGATCAAACTGATACGATCATAAAGATATGATCAAACCGATGCGATCAAACCGATTCGATCAAACCAATACAATCAAACTGATCTGATCAAACCGACACAATCATAAAGATACGATCAAACCAATATGATCAAACCGATTCGATCAAACCAATACGATCAAACCGATTCAATCAAACCAATACGATCAAACCGATACGATCATAAAGATACGATTAAACCGATACGATCAAACTGATACGATCATAAAGATACGATCAAACCCATACGATCAAACTGATACGATCATAAAGATACGATCAAACCGATTCGATCAAACCAATACGATCAAACCGATACGATCATAATGATACGATCAAACCGATACGATCAATCGGGTCTATGGAGAGCGTCTCACGGGTTCCCTCACGGAGGTCAGTGACAATGAGATGACTTAAAGGTCAGGGGTCGCACCCATACCTCACCTCTTTCTCGCAGTTAGCGTTCAGGGTCAGTAAGGCCATGGGGCTGTTGGGGGCGCTGTTGCCCGGCCCTGGCGGCATGCCCCCGTGGTCAGAGGACGGGTTGGGGCAGGGCAAACTCAACACCTGAGAGCCCAGCTTCCCCAGGTAGCGCTTCACCTGCTGCTGCTGGGAGCGCTGGATGTGGTATTTGGTGGGGTTCTCCAGGTGAGTCTGGACCTGTTGGGGAGACAGGAAGTAGAGCAGCTGCTGATTGGCTCATTGATTGGCTCATTGATTGGGTCACGATTGGATCATTAATCACACAAATACTTAAGCAAATCAGCTGAGAAGAAATAATCTGTTATCCTGTTGGAGCAGCAGCACCTGGGCTGTGTCTCACACCAAACACTAAATATACCTCAACGTGTCGCGCACACACACACACACACACACACACACACACACACACACACACACACACACACACACACACACACACACACACACACACCGACAGGACATTAAAATAAACCTGAGAAAGATCTCAAACTTCCAAACGTGTTCAGCGCCTCTGGTGAGTTTAATGAATCATCTGCAGGAAACACTTTGAAATATTGTATTTATAGGCTGCATATTTAAAGAACCAAACATCACACACACACACACACACACACACACACACACACACACACACACACACACACACACACACACACACACACACACACACACATCTGCGTTCCCAGTGAATGATAATTAATCCAAACACAGCGCCAACAATTCAGAAAAGCAAATAAATAAAAAAAAAATAAAAAAAACGACCAGAGGAGTGTGTGTCAGTCCTCAACATGCTAACTGGAGCCGCTAACTGGAGCCGCTAACTGGAGCCGCTAACTGGAGCCGCTAACTGGAGCCGCGCTGCAGGATTCACACACGTGGAGGTTTAGAGCTTCCTGTCTGAACCAGCTGAAGCAGCGGCGAACAGCCATTCTGGGGTTTGTGTGATAAGGGATTCAAAAACGGCTTTAAGTCTAAAAGACACCGTAAACGTACCTCATAGGGATGGTATCCGAGCATCTGAAGCATGTTAACCAGCAGGATGGAGTGAAGCAGAGTGAGTGTGATGTCTCTGGGCTCTACTGATGGGGAGACACTCCAGCTCCTCTTTAAAAGGCTTGAAAAGTCATTCGTTCTGCATGTCAGGGACCTCAGCGCAGCACAATGAGCCGTTTCTGTCTGCTGTTGTTTTATGTAAAATCTGAATTTATTTCTTTATGGTGAATCACTTGATGTCAGGACGTGGTGCTAACAGTCGTGTCTTTGTTTCACCCTTCCACCCCAACCTGCCCCCGGCGATCGCTTCGCTGCATCCAGACGCAGCGCGCTAGCAGCACTAACAGCACTAACAGCGCTAGCAGCGCTAACCTCCATTATTCCTGTTCTTCTGTAAAACAACGTGTTGAAACACGACATAGAGCGTCTCAAAACGGATCAATCACAGTCTCAGCAACTTCTTAAATTAATGCATTTAATTTGACCTAAGAAGGTCAGAGACGGTGGACGACCCCGACGGTACCGCCAAGATTTCCTGTTCACACCTGTCGGTGTGAACGACACACTCAGGTTCTGAAGTCCATCTCTATCTGGACCCGTCAGAACGTTTCATGCTTCAGCTGAAGCAAAGCCCCTCCACTCAGCGTCACGAAGCCAGAGTCACGTGTGTTCTCTCTGGTCGGTGGACACGGACAGCTCCGTCTCACGACGGCGGGTCAGGTGGGTCCTGCGTCATCCTGACCGAAAAGCCAGCCAATCCAGGAGGTCCAAACACGACGGAGGTCCGTAAGGCCCCCAGAGGCCGTGTTCACACAGCGACAGGGGTCAGCGATGGCTCCAGCACCGATGTGGTCCAACCAGAGGATGGAGGAAGCAGCCAGTACCCAGAGCCAGTAGCCAGTAGCCAGAACCATTAGCCAGTACCCAGAGCCAGTAGCCAGAGCCAGTAGCCAGTACCCAGAGCCAGTAGCCAGTACCCAGAGCCAGTAGCCAGTACCCAGAGCCAGTAGCCAGTACCCAGAGCCAGTAGCCAGTACCCAGAGCCAGTAGCCAGTACCCAGAGCCAGTAGCCAGTACCCAGAGCCAGTAGCCAGTACCCAGAGCCAGTAGCCAGTACCCAGAGGCAGCAGCCAGTACCCAGAGCCATTAGCCAGTACCCAGAGCCATTAGCCAGTACCCAGAGCCAGTAGCCAGTACCCAAAGCCATTAGCCAGTACCCAGAGCCAGTAGCCAGTACCCAGAGCCAGTAGCCAGTACCCAGAGCCAGTAGCCAGTACCCAGAGCCAGTAGCCAGTAGCCAAGGCCAGGCCTGATCATGTGACCAGAGGAAACATCGGAACATCCTTCTGTCAGTTGTGAACTCATTCCAGACCGTGTGCTGCTGGTGACATCACAGATCCGGGACCCTAAAATGTTTAATCGGTTTCCATGGAACACGGGACGTGTAGAACCTGGAGAGCCACCTTCTACACCTGAGGGGCCTTTTGTTTTTGCTTGTTTCCATGGTTACAGTTTAGACACATGGTGATTCTGTAACACAATTCAAGAACGCTCTTCGCTCAACAGCCAGCGGCAGTGTGTAGCGTCGTTTGTTACTTAGCTCTCTTTGTTTGCATTTTTTTATTTCCATGGTTACAAGTTCAATTATGGGGGGGGTACCTGAGTTCAGATCATGGGGGTGAATATACAGAACACCCAACTGGTTCATCTCAACATGGGGTTCAGGATAGATGGCACTTCACACACACACCTCAAGGTCATCGCTCAGCACTTCACACACACACCTCAAGGTCATCGCTCAGCACTTCACACACACACAACAAGGTCATCGCTCAGCACTTCACACACACACCTCAAGGTCATCGCTCAGCACTTCACACACACAACAAGGTCATCGCTCAGCACTTCACACACACACCTCAAGGTCATCGCTCAGCACTTCACACACACAACAAGGTCATCGCTCAGCACTTCACACACACAACAAGGTCATCGCTCAGCACTTCACACACAACAAGGTCATCGCTCAGCACTTCACACACACAACAAGGTCATTGGTCAGCACTTCACACACACAACAAGGTCATCGCTCAGCACTTCACACACACACAACAAGGTCATCGCTCAGCACTTCACACACACACACAACAAGATCATCGGTCAGCACTTCACACACACAACAAGGTCATCGCTCAGCACTTCATACACACACCTCAAGGTCATCGCTCAACACTTCACACACAACAAGGTCATCGCTCAGCACTTCACACACACACAACAAGGTCATCGGTCAGCCCTTCACACACACCTCAAGGTCATCGCTCCACACTTCACACACAACAAGGTTATCGCTCAGCACTTCACACACACACACAACAAGGTCATCGGTCAGCACTTCACACACAACAAGGTCATCGATCAGCACTTCATACACACACCTCAAGGTCATCGCTCAACACTTCACACACAACAAGGTCATCGCTCAGCACTTCACACACACACAACAAGGTCATCGCTCAGCACTTCACACACACAACAAGGTCATCGCTCAGCACTTCACACACACAGCAAGGTCATCGCTCAGCACTTCACACACACAACAAGGTCATCGCTCAGCACTTCACACACACAACAAGGTCATCTCTCAGCACTTCACACACACAACAAGGTCATCGCTCAGCACTTCATACACACACCTCAAGGTCATCGCTCAACACTTCACACACAACAAGGTCATCGCTCAGCACTTCACACACACAAGGTCATCGCTCAGCACTTCACACACACACAACAAGGTCATCGCTCAGCACTTCACACACACAACAAGGTCATCGCTCAACACTTCACACACACACAACAAGGTCATCGCTCAGCACTTCACACACACAAGGTCATTGCTCAGCACTTCACACACACAACAAGGTCATCGCTCAGCACTTCACACACACACAACAAGGTCATCGCTCAGCACTTCACACACACACACAACAAGGTCATCGCTCAGCACTTCACACACACCTCAAGGTCATCGCTCCACACTTTACACACAACGGTTATCACTCAGCACTTCACACACACAAGGTCATCGCTCAGCACTTCATACACACACCTCAAGGTCATCGCTCAACACTTCACACACAACAAGGTCATCGCTCAGCACTTCACACACACAACAAGGTCATCGCTCAGCACTCAGTTAGATGTGATTACTACTGATTCTGCTGAGGCACACCACAGGACACACCACACCAGATGGAATGATTGACGTGTGTTGGACAAACAGTGTGCTGTAGAGAGGGGCACAACAAGTGACCTAAGAAGTGCGCCCTCTGGAGTGTTGATGGTTCTGTGCCCCGCCCTGCAGACATGAGGGGCTTCGGTCATTCTGAACATGTTTAATAAAACCTGGATTATTATCGCTCCTGGTCATTTAACACCAACTACACATCTAGAGTAGAGTATAACTTTATTGATCCCTTAAGAAGGTTCCATCAGGGAAATTAATTTCTCCATCGCACACAGCACAGTAAGTACACAAAACACAGAAAAAGCACACAGAAAGCACCAACACATAGAAAGTAGTAAAACACCAAATAGAAATAGTAATAAATAACCCATCAAGAATATATAAATAGAAAATCAGGAATAGGCATAGGAATAAAAAAAAACAGGCCTAGTTAGACATGGGTATAGTGAAGTGTCTGTAGTGTTTACATTGTTTTTGCTGTATTGTTTGTGTCATCCCTCAGCTCTTGTGAGGACTTTCTTCTTCTTCACCTCCCCCAGAGAGGAGTAGAGCAGTTTAATGGCTCGGGGGATGAAGGAGTTCTTCAGTCTGTTGGCCCTGCATGTTGGTCCTGCAGCCTTTGGCTGCTCAGGCTCCTGAACATCTGAACATCTACTGGAGAGAGTGCTCTGAATATTTCCTTATGGGTGCAGAATCAACATCAATAACAAATGCAAGCAACTGGGGAATAAATCAAGTCAAATGAATTCCATTCTGGTTTTTATTCATCACAGCACAAAAGTCTTTTTGTTAGCGGTTCATCGGACGACGTCGGGTTCAGGCCTCGGGATGATCTGGCAAAGTGCCGACATTATATCTACTATATGACTGATGAAGTTACATTAGTTTACCTTATGGATACCCAGAATATTATTAGAAAAATATCACTCTAATTTTAATCACAAGTTACATTTGTGTAGGCTGAATCAAGGAAAGGTCAATAAAGTAGAAGAAGAAGATAAATGAGTGCAGCAGGATTATGTTCATTTTAAAGCTACTTTCCCATTCTGTTAATCACCTTAAGGGCCTCAGACTTCTGCTTTAGAGCTCCAGACACATGGATGGAAACCAGCAGCCGTGGATGTAGAGAAAAATAATCAGCTAGTGATGCTGATCCACCGAGCAATGACAGGTCATAAGTAATGTATTGTCTCTCTCTGCCGGTATGAAGTGGAAGGTTTGACGGTATGACTGTAAACCTGCTCTCACAGTCGGTCTCCACGCAACACTTGATTTCTACCTGTAAAAGAATCCCCAACCCTCTATGTTAGCCCTGTTTCCAGTAAAAATGACTGGTCCAGCCATTGATTAGTCTCCAGACACAAACAGGACTCCGTTCTCTAAGTGAGGAGAAACACACTGATGGAAGCTGCTTAGATGATGCTCAATGAGCCCCAAACAGACCCAGATAACCAGAAGGTCCACAAAAGCAAAGAGCTTTTGGGCAACCTCAATAAGGGGAGAAAAGGACATAAAGTCAGACGAATCACAAGGCCCAACATTTGGTCCAGTTTTTAGGAAATGTAAGGACTTCCTGGCTGACATGACATCACAGTTCACTGACTGTGTGTGATGTGGTGGAACACGTCTGCTCTTTCCAGAAGAAGGTGGACATTTCCAAGACGACTGTTAACATTTTCCAACACAGGAATTCATTCCAGAAGAAGAAGTACACTTTATTAATCCCACAAGGGGAAATTACAATGTCACTCAGGTAGTATATACAATCTGTGTTAGTCTCAACAGTATATACAGGCCCCCTGAACACTGCACACAAGGGGGCCTGTAAGCATACAGTTAATACACACAACAAACTACACACATTGGGAGGCAGACTGACGGGCAGCAGCTTCCGAATGCGCCCCAAATTGAGCAGCTTGTAGGGGGGACGGCGCCTTGCTCAGGGGAGCCTCGGCAGTGGCTGGGAGGTGAGCTGACACCTCCCACTGTCAGCTCACACTCCTGGTGACATCATGGCGGGAGCGGGATTCGATCCACCAATGGCTGGGGTGATCTGTCTGCAGAGCATCTGCTCTACCGCTGAGCCACTGCCGCCCCCAGGAGACAAATGTGTTTCCTCTCATGCTGAGTCAGATCAAACTGATGGAGAGACTGATGGAGACTCTGATGGAGAGACTGATGGAGACTCTGATGGAGAGACTGATGGAGAGACTGATGGAGACTCTGATGGAGAGACTGATGGAGACTCTGATGGAGACTCTGATGGAGAGACTGATGGAGACTCTGATGGAGAGACTGATGGAGACTCTGATGGAGAGACTGATGGAGACTCTGATGGAGAGACTGATGGAGAGACTGATGGAGACTCTGATGGAGAGACTGATGGAGACTCTGATGGAGACTCTGATGGAGAGACTGATGGAGACTGATGGAGAGACTGATGGAGACTCTGATGGAGAGACTGATGGAGACTCTGATGGAGACTCTGATGGAGAGACTGATGGAGACTCTGATGGAGAGACTGATGGAGACTCTGATGGAGAGACTGATGGAGAGACTGATGGAGACTCTGATGGAGAGACTGATGGAGACTGATGGAGAGACTGATGGAGACTCTGATGGAGAGACTGATGGAGAGACTGATGGAGAGACTGATGGAGACTCTGATGGAGAGACTGATGGAGAGACTGATGGAGACTCTGATGGAGAGACTGATGGAGAGACTGATGGAGAGACTGATGGAGAGACTGATGGAGAGACTGATGGAGACTCTGATGGAGAGACTGATGGAGACACTGATGGAGAGACTGATGGAGAGACTGATGGAGACACTGATGGAGACTCTGATGGAGAGACTGATGGAGACTCTGATGGAGAGACTGATGGAGAGTCTGATGGAGAGACTGATGGAGAGACCGATGGAGACTCTGATGGAGAGACTGATGGAGACTCTGATGGAGAGACTGATGGAGAGGCTGATGGAGACTCTGATGGAGAGACTGATGGAGAGACTGATGGAGACTCTGATGGAGAGACTGATGGAGAGACTTGATGGAGAGACTGATGGAGACTCTGATGGAGAGACTGATGGAGAGACTGATGGAGACTCTGATGGAGAGACTGATGGAGAGACTGATGGAGACTCTGATGGAGAGACTGATGGAGAGACTGATGGAGACTCTGATGGAGAGACTGATGGAGAGACTGATGGAGAGACTGATGGAGACTCTATGGAGAGACTGATGGAGAGACTGATGGAGACTCTGATGGAGAGACTGATGGAGAGACTGATGGAGACTCTGATGGAGAGACTGATGGAGAGACTGATGGAGACAATGATGGAGAGACTGATGGAGAGACTGATGGAGAGTCTGATGGAGACTCTGATGGAGAGACTGATGGAGAGGCTGATGGAGACTCTGATGGAGAGACTGATGGAGAGACTGATGGAGAGACTGATGGAGAGTCTGATGGAGAGACTGATGGAGACTCTGATGTAGAGACTGATGGAGAGACTGATGGAGAGACTGATGGAGACTCTGATGGAGAGACTGATGGAGAGACTGATGGAGACCTGATGGAGAGACTGATGGAGAGACTCTGATGGAGAGACTGATGGAGAGACTGATGGAGACTCTGATGGAGAGACTGATGGAGACTCTGATGGAGAGACTGATGGGAGACTGATGGAGACTCTGATGGAGAGACTGATGGAGAGACTGATGGAGACTCTGATGGAGAGACTGATGGAGAGACTGATGGAGACTGATGGAGAGACTGATGGAGACTCTGATGGAGAGACTGATGGAGAGACTGATGGAGACTCTGATGGAGAGACTGATGGAGAGACTGATGGAGACTCTGATGGAGACTCTGATGGAGACTCTGATGGAGACTCTGATGGAGAGACTGATGGAGACTCTGATGGAGAGACTGATGGAGACTCTGATGGAGAGACTGATGGAGAGGACTGATGGAGACTCTGATGGAGAGACTGATGAGAGACTGATGGAGACTCTGATGAGAGACTCTGATGGGAGACTGATGGAGACTCTGATGGAGAGACTGATGGAGACTCTGATGGGAGAGACTGATGGAGAGACTCTGATGGAGAGACTGATGGAGACTGATGGAGACTCTGATGGAGACGACTGATGGAGACTGATGGAGACTCTGATGGAGAGACTGATGGAGACTCTGATGGAGAGACTGATGGAGAGACTGATGGAGAGACTGATGGAGACTCTGATGGAGAGACTGATGTAACTCTGATGGAGACTCTGATGGAGAGACTGATGGAGACTCTGATGGAGAGACTGATGGAGAGACTTGATGGAGAGACTGATGGAGAGACTGATGGAGACTCTGATGGAGACTCTGATGGAGAGACTGATGGAGACTCTGATGGAGACTCTGATGGAGAGACTGATGGAGACTCTGATGGAGAGACCGATGGAGACTCGATGGAGACTGATGGAGACCTGATGGAGAGACTGATGGAGACTCTGATGGAGAGACTGATGGAGAGACCTGATGAGAGACTGATGGAGACTCTGATGGAGAGACTGATGGAGAGGCTGATGGAGAGACTGATGGAGACTCTGATGGAGAGACCTGATGGAGAGACTGATGGAGAGACTGATGGAGAGACTGATGGAGACTCTGATGGAGAGTCTGATGGAGACTCTGATGGAGAGACTGATGGAGACTCTGATGGAGAGACTGATGGAGACTCTGATGGAGACTGATGGAGAGACTGATGGAGAGACTGATGGAGAGACTGATGGAGACTGATGGAGAGACTGATGGAGAGACTGATGGAGAGACTGATGGAGAGACTGATGGAGAGACTGATGGAGAGACTGATGGAGAGGTGGACGAATCCGTTCATCACAGGGCCAGGGGAGACCAACACGTCTCCAGTCTGGAGCATCACTTCAGATCTCCAGCAAAACTCATGTTGTGTCCCAGAAACTCATGAACTGGCCGGGCGTCTTCAGTTTGAACGGGTCCATACCAGCGGGACTGTAACCAGTCAGACATCAGCGGGGGAGGAGGAGAGGAGGGTGGGGAGACGGAGGGAAGGGGGTAAGGGAGTGAGGGGGGGGGGAGGGAAGGAAAGGAGGCCTTTTGCAAGTTCAATTGAAAACCCGTGGTCTCTCAAATGCTGTCTGTGTGCAGGGCGTACACACAGCCGCGTTCCAAACATCTCTAAGATTTAAAGACAAACGTCTTGAAAACTTTCAGTCATCAGCTGTTCCAAAAACCACAGAACGGATTCGAGACATGTGAACTCCAGAAGTTCTGACCTTTACTTTACCCAGAGCCACTTCATGTACTTTACCAGAAATACACCGTTTGGGTCATGGCATCAGCTGCGTATTCGCTGCATAGGCAGCAGAAACAAGCCGTCCTGTTGTTCAGCAGCTTGTTTTGGAGCCCAGAAGGCATCAGCAGCACAGAGTCCTGCTGTACTGACAGACCCGACTGGTGTTTGCTTCCTACTTGCGTGCTTTGGGCGTTTCATGATGATCCTACCAGGATGCATCAACGTGAATGGCTCCATTTGCTACGCAGGCTGGAAGAATAGGCCGCTTTGTGTGGGGGGAGCTGCTAACGTGCTCTGTGAAACCGTGATGGTGATGGTAGAGATACATCAAGAGCGTCCTGCGGTCTCCTCCGTCTCTGACGTACCGTCACGCCGCGACGCAAAAGCCTGGAAAATCAGCGCCGAAAACAAATCCGTGTCCCTCAGTGATGAATGTCGTGTTAAAATTAGCATGAAAGTCTAGAGATTGGGTTTTGATGGTTTGGTTTGCAGTTGCATGAGTTATTAGAAAGGTAATAATAGTCCTTACGTCAACAGTCATGCAGTTATGTTGTATGTTCTAAAGACTAAACATGTTGCATGAAATGCATTATATGTAAAGAAAAATGTCCGTGTTCAGATGGGACTCTGTCCAGACCTGTCTCAGATGGTATAATCCAGAGCGACTTTGTTCTTTATGTGGACCCAGTAATCCTTTCACAAAATGTCTAGAAAAGACGTTTTAACCCTTTCAGGAAGTTCTGCTGCCCAGATTTCAAAGCAGCGTTTTGTGTCTCTGAAATATGCGGGGGAATGAAAGCATGGGGGCTAATTACTAGCATTCTTCAGTGAATTAGCGTTCGGTGTGTGGTAAGGCAGTGCTCGCTTTTGTCTTGATCCCTAAACTGATCCTGTACTTATTCCAGGGAGGTCAGAGGTCACTTGGTTAATTAGGGGTCCAATCAGTCTTTAGATAAACTCATCTGGGCTTAATGTTTGCTCTTTTTGAGGTCCTGCAGCTCTGCCTGGTACCCCGGGGCTAATCTACCCTCAGACACGGAGCAGGTTAACCCAGCTCAACAGCGCCAGGCTGGAAAGGAAGAATGTGTGTAAGTCCAGAGCAGAGGAGCGGCTCTAATGTGATGTGTTGTACACGGGTCCGAGGTGGGGGCCGCGGATTACCACCGTAACGTTGGAGCTGGGAGGGGGCCGGCTCTCAATGGCTAAACTGTAGGAAGTCCCTCGGTGTATTTAGTAAAAGTAAAACTGCACGGTACGTTACGTTAGAGAATATTGACATGTTAATACGGAAAAGGACACGCGTGAACAGAATCACACGTCATTGTGTTCGTGTCTGCACGGAGAAAAGACTCCGGAACACAGACGCTGATTGATTCTTTTCATTCACAAGTTACTGATCTCATGAAATCAAAAACACTTTGTTGCCTCAAGATTATGCAATAATCTGAATGGTTTCCTCAGATTATTCAGGTTTATCAGAGGTCAGGAGCGCTGACCGCATTCAAAGGCAACTGGACCACTGTAGCAACCGATTATCGCTGATCAAACCAGCACTGATCAATGCATTCGATTGGATGGATTTAATCAATTTCACCTGCAGACTTCAGGTCATTCAACTCTTTGACATTTTACTATTAATCCAGAGAAACCGGTCTTTAATCTTCCAGAGGTCATGAGATAAACGGACCTGACTAAAACCGAGGAACCCCCCATGTGGGAATCAATCAATAATCAAACCATCAGCCGAAACACCCACGACAAAAACCTGAAAAGGTTTCCAGAAAATATTAAAGAGGAACAAAAAATCTGACAAAGACAGTTTTTCTGCACAGGATGACAGTCAGCAGCACACACACACACACACACACACACACACACACACACACACACACACACACACACACACACACACACACACACACACACACCTTTACACACACACACACACACACACACACACCTTTACACACACACACACACACACACACACACACACACACACACACACACACACCTTACACACACACACCACACACACACACACACACACACACCTTTACACACACACCACACACACACACACACACACCTTTACACACACACACACACACACACACA
>JABVMC010000052.1:146467-154279 GCA_013358685.1 Antennarius maculatus | reverse complement strand
ACACACACACACAAACAAACTCACACACAGACACACACACACACACACACACACACGCACACACACACACACACACACAAACACACACAGACACACACAGAGACACACACACACACAGACACACAGACACACACACAAACAAACTCACACACAGACACACACACAGACACACACACACACAGACACACAGACACACACACAGACACACACACACACACACACACAAACAAACTCACACACAGACACACACACAGACACACACACACACAGACACACAGACACACACACACACACACACACACAGCCGCCTAGATGGAAGGTGTTGGTGGCGTCCAGCTGAAGCGTCTCCTAGCCTGTGCTGGATGCAGCGTTAGGAAAGCTCCTATTGGCCAATCGGGCTGACACTCTGAGAGGGGCGGGGTATCAGGAGGAGCAGTGATTGGACCAAACATGGAGATCGCTGATCGTTCTATCTGCAGACAAGATACTAGAACCGATGCAGTCACACACTGCAACATCCCGCAACACCCCTGTATTCAAAATGTTACCCTGACCTATGTGCATAGGTCAAAGGTCAAAGCTAGTGCTCTGACCTACTGTCATAAATCAAAGCACTAGCTTTGATCTATGGTGTTGCTCACACTGGCCGTCTCCCTCGTCTTTCTATCTTATCCGGTTGCTGAGTGTACAAAAGTTGAACTTTGACCTTGACCTAGTTGTCTCCAGTTCAAGGTCATCATCTCATCTTCATCCCCTTTGCTGCCTGAGTCATGTGCTTTTGGTTTCATCTTTCTGTCTGGACGATATGAAGATATTTGGTGGACTATCGGACGAACACTGACATTACAACACGTCACCGCTTTGAAGGATAGAATAATCGTGGGCATTCGGTCACACAGTTTGGCCCCGCCCTCTTTGTGTCAGCGTCTGTTTTCAGCAGCTGTGGGGGACTGCATGAGGGTGTGAGCCGTCCTCATGCAGTCCCCCCCCCCCCAGGGTGCTGAAGGTGTTCCTGTCCCGGACGGCCCAGCGGACGCCCTACATGACGGGCTGGCGCGTCCTGCGGCTGCTGCTGCTCATCCTGCTGGTGGCGCTGTGGTTCCTGGTGGGCTGGACTGCCGCCGTGTGCCAGGACCCGGAGCCCAGCCGGGCCCTGGTGGGGGCAGGCGTCACCCCGGAGGGGCTGCGGTTCAGCCTGTGTCTGCTGGACCGCTGGGACTACATGATGGCTGTGGGTACGTTTCGTGATGCTCTGATCCACAGGGGGGCGCTGTGGTCCACCAACCACAGAACCTTCCCTGGCCCGGTGGGGGTCAATTGTAAAGAGTTCACTGGGAGACGGGAGTGTGGGGCAGGTCAGGTGGGCGGAGTCAGGTGGGCAGGTCAGGTGGGTGGGGTCAGGTGGGCTGGGTCAGGTGGGCGGAGCCCTAAAGACACTGAACCGGGTTCTGACAGGAGTTCAAACGATGAGCCGTCCCCTTTGACCCCCGTCTGCTTCCTGCTTCCCAGCTGAGTTCCTGTTCCTGCTGTGGGGGGTGTTCCTCTGCTACGCTGTCAGGACCGTCCCCTCCGCCTTCCACGAGCCGCGCTACATGGCGGCCGCCGTCTACAACGAGCTCCTTGTGTCAGCCGTCTTCCACAGTCTAAGGTGGGTGAGGACAGGAAGTGGGTGAGGACAGGAAGTTGGTGAGGACTAGAGGCGGGTGAGAACAGGAAGTGGGTGAGGACAGGAAGTGGGTGAGGACAGGAAGTTGGTGAGGACTAGAGGCGGGTGAGAACAGGAAGTGGGTGAGGACAGGAAGTGGGTGAGGACAGGAAGTGGGTGAGGACAGGAAGTTGGTGAGGACAGGAAGTGGGTGAGTACAGGAAGTGGGTGAGGACAGGAAGTTGGTGAGGACTAGAGGCGGGTGAGAACAGGAAGTGGGTGAGGACAGGAAGTGGGTGAGGACAGGAAGTGGGTGAGGACAGGAAGAGGGTGAGAACAGGAAGTGGGTGAGGACAGGAAGTGGGTGAGTACAGGAAGTGGGTGAGGACAGGAAGCGGGTGAGGACAGGAAGCGGGAGCGGACAGGAAGTGGGTGAGGACAGGAAGTGGGCGAGGACAGGAAGTGGGCGAGGACAGGAAGTGGGTGAGGACAGGAAGCGGGTGAGGACAGGAAGCGGGAGCGGACAGGAAGTTGGTGAGGACAGGAAGTGGGTGAGGACAGGAAGTGGGTGAGGACAGGATGTGGGTGAGGACAGGAAGTGGGAAGCGGGTGAGGACAGGAAGTGGAAAGTGGGTGAGGACAGGAAGCGGGTGAGGACAGGAAGTGGGTGAGGACTGGAGGCGGGTGAGGACAGGAAATGGGAAGTGGGTGAGGACAGGAAGCGGGTGAGGACAGGAAGTGGGTGAGGACTGGAGGCGGGTGAGGACAGGAAATGGGAAGTGGGTGAGGACAGGAAGTGGGTGAGGACTGGAGGCGGGTGAGAACAGGAAGTGGGAAGTGGGTGAGGACAGGAAGCGAGTGAGGACAGGAAGTGGGTGAGGACCGGAGGTGGGTGTGGACAGGAAGTGGGTGAGGACAGGAAGTTGGAAGTGGGTGAGGACCGGAGGCAGGTGAGGAAAGGACGTGGGTGAGAACAAGAAATGGGTGAGGACAGGAAGTGGGTGAGGACAGGAAGTGGGTGAGGACTGGAGGCAGGTGAGGACAGGAAGTGGGTGAGAACAGGAAGTGGGTGAGGACCGGTAGCGGGTGAACACAGGAAGTGGGTGAGGACTGGAGGTGGGTGAAGACAGGAAGTGAGAAGTGGGTGAGGACAGGAAGTGGGTGAGGATATGCTTTCCTTCAACCACGCGTGTTCTGATCTGACCCATGTGACTTTAGCTGCTAAACTGATCAATGTCAGCAACGTGATCGATCAGAAGAGGCCAATCACGTCATTGATCAGTGATTATCTAGACCGGCTGTTCTCAGGTCAGCTGACCCTAACCCAGGTGTGCTTTGCTTCAGTTAGACTTGTGACATCACTGTTTCCTGTGATGACCCCCCCGTGGTCTCTTCCTGCAGGTTCTCTCTGGTGCCGGGGCTCCACCCTGATTGGACACTCCTGCTGTTCTTTGCTCACACCCACCTGACTGTGACTGTGACTGTGGGGCTGTTGCTGGTTCCCAAGGTAACGCCTCCTGTCTGCAGGTTATCACCTGCTCAGGTACTGTTCAGTGGGAGTGTTCTCACACAGGAAGTAGAGCTAGAGGTGGTTTATGGGTCGGTGTTGGTACGTCCTACTCAGGATTCAGGCGTTAGACTGGTCTCCATGCTGTCGCTGTCATTCCCTTCATCTCCGCTGGGTTTACGTTCGCCGTAGCCAGCAGCCGATTGGCTGCCAGTCAGCTGGCCGTCTGTGGGCGTCGGCTTCACACGTCTTTGTGATGCTCGACGCCCACCGCTCTCTTCTTCTGTCTTCGTCTGGCTCCTAAACTCAGATATTTGAAGAACGCGAAGATAAAGGTTGTTGGTCCAACGCCGGTCCCATGAGTGATTAACCCCAACCACTAACCCCTAACCCTAACCATGGATGGGTTAGGGGTTAGAAGTTAGGGGTTGGGGTTAGGGTTAGGGGTTGGGGTTAGGGACAGCTCCATGTGGGTTCAAGGGTTAGAGTTAGGGTTTGGGGTTAGGGGTTGGGGTTAGGGGTTAGGGTTAGGGACACCTCCATGTGGGTTCAAGGGTTAGGGTTAGGGTTAGGGGTTGGGGTTAGGGGTTGGGGTTAGGGGTTAGGGGTTGGGGTTAGGGTTAGGGACACCTCCATGTGGGTTCAAGGGTTAGGGTTAGGGGTTGGGGTTAGGGGTTAGGGTTAGGGACGGCTCCATGTAGGTTCTTCAGACTGAGAACTTTAGAAAGTCAGACTGCAGCAGATTATGTATTCTGCTCAGGCTCACCATGGGTTCACCCCCCTGAAGCGCCACCTGTCTTCTGTCCTCCCTCCTGTCCCAGTTCCTGTCCAAAGGGACACCGGCCCGGGACGACATCGCCACTGAGGCCTACGAGGAGGAGCTGGACCTGGGGAGATCCGGCTCCTACCTGAACAGCAGCATCACGTCGGCCTGGAGCGAGCACAGCCTGGACCCTGAGGACATCCGGGTAACGTTGGGTTAACTACATTACCTGCCCCACAGGTAAAAAAACGACTGCATTAGTTCACTCGGCTGAAACACGGAGCTGGAAGGCTGTGAGGTCAGGTTCCACCCACTTCATAAGTTGCTATGACAACCTGTATTGACCTATAATTACCTATCACTACCTGTAGCTACAATAGTTACCTGTAACTAGCATTAACTACCTGCATCTACCTGTACCTACCTGTAACTAGCATAAACTACCTGTAGCTACCTGTACCTACCTGTAACTAAAATTAACTACCTGTACCTACCCGTACCTACCTGTAACTATAGCATTAACTACCTGTACCTACCCGTACCTACCTATAACTATTGCATTAACTACCTGTAGCTACCCGTACCTACCTGTAACTAGCATTAACTACATGTACCTACCCATACCTACCTGTAATTAGCATTAACTACCTGTAGCTACCCGTACCTACCTGTAACTAGCATTAACTACCTGCACCTACCTGTACCTACCTGTAACTAGCATTAACTACCTGTACCTACCTGTAACTAGCATTAACTACCTGTACCTACCCATACCTACCTATAACCATAGCATTAACTACCTGTAGCTACCCATAACTACCTGTAACTAGTAAAACCACTAGTCCGGTGTAGATCAGACTGATAAGCCACCTCCTGTTGTCAGGATGAGCTAAAGAAGCTGTACGCCCAGTTAGAGGTCTACAAACGGAAGAAGATGCTGGCCAACAACCCCCACCTTCAAAAGAAGCGCAACTCCAAGAAAGGCCTTGGCCGCTCCCTGATGAAACGGATCACGGAGATCCCGGAGACCATGCACATCCACCGGCAGTGCAGTCGTGAAGATGGCAGCGAACACGGCAGCAACCGCAGCACCCTGAGGAGAGCCGCGCTGGAAGCCAGTCACCACGGTAAGATGGTTTCTCCTGGCCAGGACCGACGAAGAAGACCTGCAGTTAGGTCAGTTGTTCTCCTCAAACATGGTGCAGCTCTGGCCGTGGTCCAGACCTTCTTTACCTCCACTGTTCTTGAAATGTGATTGAGTTGAAGAGAAAGAGAAGCAGAACATTTAAGAAACTTCATTTCGACAGATAATTTGTTGGAACTCTTATGTGCTGCGTTTAGCTTAGCACGACACTGAAATGTGCTGCTTCTGCGGATTAACTCTGAGTAAAGGTCGTTTATTTGGAATGTTCTGAACGGTTTGGTCATGGATTAACAGACTGGACGAGAGCACCCAGGATGTGGTCTTCATAGGGACCCGTCCAGTGCTTGAGATGTTTTCTGGATGAAAGCATATAGACGAATATTAAGTATATCAGTAAGAACAGCCCTAGTCCAGTACAAATGTATTGTTTTGATCACAGGAAAACCTCGTGATGACTCCCTGAAGAACAAGGTCATGGGCTTGAAGAAGTCCCTCAGCTTCAACCACGTGTGTGACCAGGATGAGGAAACTGGGAGCCAGGCCGGCTTGACTGGAGGAGACAAAATGACTCCAGTTGGGGGTGTCGGGAGTATCGGGGAAGGATCTCTTCTGGGGTCCCTGATCGGTCGCAAACATCCGAAGAAACACCTGGAGCCAGCCATGACCCCACCCAGATTGGAACCAGCCGAGTCCACAGAGTCAGTTCCACTGTTCTGGAAATCTGCCAGCGCCCACAACTTAACACATGAGAAGAAACCGGTCCAGCTGCGAACCTCTATCATGCAGAAGTCTCTGAGTGTCATTGCGAGTGCCAAGGAGAAGATGCCAGGTCTGGCCAACAAGACGCAAAGCGTGGAGGATGCGAGTAGGAGAGGTCTGAAGGGCCAGGAGGAGAAGATGCTGTCAGAGGTGGATGAAACACCAGAATGTTTTCCCAAGATGATCATCAGCCAGTCGGTGGAGTACTCCAAGACGCCAATGAAGATGGGCATCATGAAGCAGCAGGTACTCCTGTCATACTCCCATTGCAAGTCCAAATTGATCCGTGATGGTTGATTGATCCAAGTTGATTGATCCAAGCTTTGCCTTGCATGCTCTTAACAGGTGAGCGGCAGCCAACCGTCCATTTGCTCTGAGTCTGGAAGGAACCTCTACGACCTGTCTGAGGTTTGTCCCTGGGAGTTAGAAGAACCTCAGACTCCCTTTGAAGCAAAGACCCAGAAACACGTGTCCATCGCTCCAGGGGAAACCACCTCTGGTCGGAGAGGCAGCAGCAGCTCTGGGATCTCCAAAGGTGGCCGGATGCACCAGAAGCAGAGAGCAGGACAGTCTCCTTCCAACCGACGTCGCTCCAAAGACAAAGCTGGAGAACGAGAGGAAGCCAGGGAGGCGCGAAAATCCCGACCGCCCAGGTCACCTCTTCCTCTGAAGCCAGATGTCTGTCCCTGGGAGTTTGAAGAGCAGCCCATGCTGGGGGAAGACTCCCGTTCCATCTCCCCAGACAGGATCAGGCGTAAGAAAAGCGTCACGCCCACTGACGGCAAATCCAAGGGGCTCCACTCCGACCACTCCAGATCCACAGGGAGCCTCCTGCAGCCCCCGTCACTGATGGTGGAGATCTGCCCCTGGGACTACACCAGCCCACCTTCGCCAAAGCAAGAGAAGACCAGCAGCAGTCCAGCCGCCAACAAGAGGAAACGGAAAGGCTCTAGCTCAACCAATCACAAATCTGAGAAAGAGAAAGGAAGGGAGAAGAGCAGGGAGAGGCGGAGCTCCTCCAGCAAGCCGTCATCTGAGAGGAGACGCGTCAGCCAGTCGTCAGAGTGCGGGGGCCCCGTGTCCGAGCGGCGGAGGAGCTCCACCAAGGACCCAGAGGCGATGGAGGCCAGACGGACGGAGGTCTCCAGGGAGACGAATGGTTCCAGCTCTGTGCAGACTAAAAAGTCCCCCGAGAAGAAAAAGGACAGCGGTTTGAGTCCGCGTCACAAATTGGTGGTCGGGGCTGACGTTTGCCCCTGGGACTTTCCAGAGCCAGGCGGTGGGGGGCGGGTATGATGGGAGACGAAGCATGGCCACCAAAGGGTCAAGGTGTCAAGTTGGGTGGATTAACACGCCTCTGCGTGTTCACTGTACAGGGGTTTTTACCGCACCTTCACTTCTCCGTGTTTCCGTGTTCATCGTGTTTCATCACTTCTGGTCCAACCAGGGCAGGATGGGCCCCCGCCACCAAGAGCTCATCAAGTTCAGCCAACCAACAGGCGACAGGATCACACGCTGGGTCATCAGCTCCGAGAGGCGGGACCAGAGCCCCGATCCGATGGGGCGTGTTCCCTTCAGGGAATAATTGATCTGTTTGATCAGGGAAACAGATGGAAGTGCAATTTCCTTTAAAGCTGTATGTTTTAGTGAAAGTACTCATTGTTCAGGGTGGATTTGATTTATTGATCAACAATGGAGCGTCCAATAGCTAACGTGCACTAAAGTATGACAGAGGAATGTTTGCCGTTGTTGCGTGGGGACGTCGTTCCCTCTGAAGCGTCGCCTCACTGGAGTAACGAGGATGGATGTTTAGTCCGTTTGGGGTCAGGCAGTATTCTTCACCTCTAAACCATTTTTCAGCAACCAGACCGCTGCCTGGGGAGGCAGGCGACCAGACCTCTGCCTGGGGAGGCGGGCGATGCCCCCGATCCACTGCTCCTGTCACTGATTTGCCCGTTTGACGTCTCCTTTACTGCACATGTTCAAACTTTGCA
>JABVMC010000052.1:111467-141467 GCA_013358685.1 Antennarius maculatus | reverse complement strand
GTGGTAGCAGGTAGGAACTGTTGGTGGTAGCAGGTAGCAACCGTTAGCGGTAGTAGGTAGTAACTGTTAGCGGTAGCAGGTAGGAAACATTAGCGGTTGCAGGTAGGAACCGTTAGTGTTAGCAGGTAGGAACCATTAGCGGTATCAGGTAGGAACCGTTAGCGGTAGCAGGTAGCAACCATCAGTGGTAATAGGTAAGAACTGTTAGCGGTAGCAGGTAGGAACCGTTAGTGGTAGCAGGTAGGAAATGTTAGTGGTAGCAGGTAGCAAACGTTAGCGGTAGTAGGTAGTAACCGTTAGCGGTAGTAGGTAGTAACCGTTAGTGTTAGCAGGTAGGAACCATTAGCGGTAGCAGGTAGGAACCGTTAGCGGTAGCAGGTAGCAACCGTTAGTGTTAGCAGGTAGCAACCGTTAGTGTTAGCAGGTAGGAAGCATTAGCGTTAGCAGGTAAGAACCATTAACGGCAGCGTTAGCAGGTAGGAACCATTAGCGGTAGCAGGTAGGAACCATTAGCGGTAGTAGGTAGTAACCGTTAGCGTTAGTGTTAGCAGGTTGGAACCATTAGCGGTAACAGGTAGGAACCATTAGCGGTAGCAGGTTGGAACCATTAGCGGTAGCAGGTAGGAACCGTTAGTGGTAGTAGGTAGTAACCGTTAGCGTTAGTGTTAGCAGGTTGGAACCATTAGCGGTAACAGGTAGGAACCATTAGCGGTAGCAGGTAGGAACCATTAGCGGTAGCAGGTAGGAACCATTAGCGGTAGCAGGTAGGAACCATTAGCGGTAGCAGGTAGGAACCGTTAGCGGTAGCAGGTAGGAACCATTAGCGGTAGCAGGTAGGAACCGTTAGCGGTAGCAGGTAGGAACCGTTAGCGGTAGCAGGTAGGAACCGTTAGCGGTAGCAGGTAGGAACCATTAGCGGTAGCAGGTAGGAACCGTTAGCGGTAGCAGGTAGGAACCGTTAGCGGTAGCAGGTAAGAACTGTTAGCGGTAGCAGGTAGGAACCGTTAGTGGTAGCAGGTAGGAACTGTTGGTGGTAGCAGGTAGCAGCCGTTAGCGGTAGTAGGTAGTAACTGTTAGCGGTAGCAGGTAGGAACCATTAGCGGTTGCAGGTAGGAACCGTTAGTGTTAGCAGGTAGGAACCATTAGCGGTAACAGGTAGGAACCGTTAGCGGTAGCAGGTAGCAACCATCAGTGGTAATAGGTAAGAACTGTTAGCGTTAGCAGGTAGGAACCGTTAGTGGTAGCAGGTAGGAAATGTTAGTGGTAGCAGGTAGCAACCGTTAGCGGTAGTAGGTAGTAACCGTTAGCGTTAGTGTTAGCAGGTTGGAACCATTAGCGGTAACAGGTAGGAACCTTTAGCGGTAGCAGGTAGGAACCAATAGCATTAGCAGGTAGCAACCGTTAGCGGTAGCAGGTAGTAAGCGTTAGTGTTAGCAGGTAGGAACCATTAGCGGTAGCAGGTAGGAACCGTTAGCGGTAGCAGGTAGCAACCGTTAGTGTTAGCAGGTAGCAACCGTTAGTGTTAGCAGGTAGGAAGCATTAGCGTTAGCAGGTAAGAACCATTAACGGCAGCGTTAGCATGTAGGAACCATTAGCGGTAGCAGGTAGGAACCATTAGCGGTAGCAGGTAGGAACCGTTAGTGGTAGTAGGTAGTAACCGTTAGCGTTAGTGTTAGCAGGTTGGAACCATTAGCGGTAACAGGTAGGAACCATTAGCGGTAGCAGGTAGGAACCATTAGCGGTAGCAGGTAGGAACCATTAGCGGTAGCAGGTAGGAACCATTAGCGGTAGCAGGTAGGAACCATTAGCGGTAGCAGGTAGGAACCGTTAGCGGTTCCAACCAGTGCAGCAGACGACCAGCTGCACTGGTCGCCTGCTGGGATTCGCCCACTGAGAAACTGTCTGGACTTCGTCCAGCAGCCCTCCCCCATCCCCCATCCCCCCTCGCCCCTCCCCTCTCTCTTTTCCTTCCCCACAAAGTAAGGCTTTGTCCGTCCCCCCCCAGCGCCGGACATCTGGACAGCTCCATGTGTTCTGCAGCAACCCGTGTGTCTGAGCCGTCCTCCAGACCCTACTGGCCCCTCCCAGCTACCCCCCTGCCTCCTCCAAACCCTGACCCCCCCTCCATTTGTCCTCCCCAGGCCAGCAGAGACGAGGGCTACGAGGTGGACGAAGGTCTGGCTGAGATGGACGCAACTTCTCTGTTTGAGGTGAGACACCTGTCTGTCTGTCTGTCTGTCTGTGGAGGCGGGGCAAAGGACGTCATGTTATATTAAATATTTGACCAATAACAGAATAAAACATTTCTGTGCCCCTCCCCCTCTCCTCTGCCACACCCAACCACACACCTGTTCCTGATCACTCACCTGGTCTGCATGGCCACACCCCCTTCTCCCCACCAAAATGGACACGCCCACGTTTGTTTATTTTTGTGTTTGTTTGTTTCAAACAACACAAAATATTCATTTATTGAAATCTGAAGTGTGTGGACTGTTGATGCTTCCTGTTTCCTGGTTCCTGTTTCCTGGTTCCTGTTTCCTGGTTCCTGTTTCCTGGTTCCTGTTTCCTGGTTCCTGTTTCCTGGTTCCTGTTCGCAGGCGGGGGAGGGCCAGTTTGGGACGGACGAGTCGACCTTCAGCCACATCCTGACCCACAGGAACTACCTGCAGCTGCAGGCCACCTTCAAGGCCTACGAGTCGGTGAGGACCCGCCCACGTGCTCCGTGGGGCACGCCCACGTGCTCCGCCCATGCGGTTCTCACGCGCTTTTCCTCTGCAGCTTTCAGGAACCGACATCCTGGACAGCATCGCCGCGGAGGCAGGGGGGACGCTGAAGGACTGCTACGTGACGCTGGGTGGGTGTGGCTCCTCAGCGGTGGGTGTGGTCTAAGGCGGGGCCTGTTGTAATCACGCTCCGCCTCCCTGTGTCACAGTCAGGTGTGCAAAGAACCCGCAGCTGTACTTCGCCCGACGCCTGAACGCCGCCATGAAGGGGGCGGGGACTGACGAGGACACGCTCATCCGCATCATCGTAGGCCGCTCCGAGGTAAGTGTGTTGGCCGCTCTGAGACAAGCGTGTAGGCCGCTCTGAGACAAGTGTGTCGGCCGCTCTGAGACAAGAGTGTCAGCCGCTCCGAGGTAAGTGTGTTGGCCGCTCTGAGACAAGTGTGTCGGCCGCTCTGAGACAAGTGTGTCAGCCGCTCCGAGGTAAGTGTGTTGGCCGCTCTGAGACAAGCGTGTCAGCCGCTCCGAGGTAAGTGTGTTGGCCGCTCTGAGACAAGTGTGTAGGCCGCTCTGAGACAAGTGTGTCAGCCGCTCCGAGGTAAGTGTGTTGGCCGCTCTGAGACAAGCGTGTAGGCCGCTCTGAGTCAAGTGTGTCGGCCGCTCTGAGACAAGTGTGTAGGCCGCTCTGAGACAAGTGTGTAGGCCGCTCTGAGACAAGTGTGTCGGCCGCTCTGAGACAAGTGTGTCGGCCGCTCTGAGACAAGTGTGTCGGCCGCTCCGAGGTAAGTGTGTTGGCCGCTCTGAGACAAGCGTGTAGGCCGCTCTGAGACAAGTGTGTCGGCCGCTCTGAGACAAGTGTGTAGGCCGCTCTGAGACAAGTGTGTAGGCCGCTCTGAGACAAGTGTGTAGGCCGCTCTGAGACAAGCGTGTCGGCCGCTCTGAGACAAGTGTGTAGGCCGCTCTGAGACAAGTGTGTAGGCCGCTCTGAGACAAGCGTGTAGGCCGCTCTGAGACAAGCGTGTAGGCCGCTCTGAGACAAGTGTGTCGGCCGCTCTGAGACAAGTGTGTTGGCCGCTCCGAGGTAAGTGTGTTGGCCGCTGAGACAAGCGTGTAGGCCGCTCTGAGACAAGTGTGTCGGCCGCTCTGAGACAAGTGTGTCGGCCGCTCTGAGACAAGTGTGTCGGCCGCTCTGAGACAAGTGTGTAGGCCGCTCTGAGACAAGTGTGTCGGCCGCTCTGAGACAAGTGTGTCGGCCGCTCTGAGACAAGTGTGTCGGCCGCTCTGAGACAAGTGTGTCGGCCGCTCCGAGGTAAGTGTGTTGGCCGCTCTGAGACAAGCGTGTCGGCCGCTCTGAGACAAGTGTGTCAGCTGCTCCGAGGTAAGTGTGTCGGCCGCTCTGAGACAAGTGTGTAGGCCGCTCTGAGTCAAGTGTGTCGGCCGCTCTGAGACAAGTGTGTCGGCCGCTCTGAGACAAGTGTGTCGGCCGCTCTGAGACAAGTGTGTCGGCCGCTCTGAGACAAGTGTGTCAGCCGCTCTGAGTCAAGTGTGTCGGCCGCTCTGAGTCAAGTGTGTCGGCCGCTCTGAGACAAGTGTGTCGGCCGCTCTGAGACAAGTGTGTCGGCCGCTCTGAGTCAAGTGTGTCGGCCGCTCTGAGTCAAGTGTGTCGGCCGCTCTGAGTCAAGTGTGTCGGCCGCTCTGAGACAAGTGTGTCGGCCGCTCTGAGACAAGTGTGTCAGCCGCTCTGAGTCAAGTGTGTCGGCCGCTCTGAGACAAGTGTGTCAGCCGCTCTGAGACAAGTGTGTCAGCCGCTCTGAGTCAAGTGTGTCAGCCGCTCTGAGTCAAGTGTGTCAGCCGCTCTGAGTCAAGTGTGTCAGCCGCTCTGAGTCAAGTGTGTCGGCCGCTCTGAGACAAGTGTGTCGGCCGCTCTGAGACAAGCGTGTCGGCCGCTCTGAGTCAAGTGTGTCAGCCGCTCTGAGTCAAGTGTGTCAGCCGCTCTGAGTCAAGTGTGTCGGCCGCTCTGAGACAAGTGTGTCGGCCGCTCTGAGACAAGTGTGTCAGCCGCTCTGAGTCAAGTGTGTCGGCCGCTCTGAGACAAGTGTGTCAGCCGCTCTGAGTCAAGTGTGTCAGCCGCTCTGAGTCAAGTGTGTCAGCCGCTCTGAGTCAAGTGTGTCAGCCGCTCTGAGACAAGTGTGTCGGCCGCTCTGAGACAAGTGTGTCGGCCGCTCTGAGACAAGTGTGTCGGCCGCTCTGAGACAAGTGTGTCAACCGCTCTGAGACAAGTGTGTCGGCCGCTCTGAGTCAAGTGTGTCGGCCGCTCTGAGACAAGTGTGTCAGCCGCTCTGAGTCAAGTGTGTCGGCCGCTCTGAGTCAAGTGTGTCTGCCGCTCTGAGACAAGTGTGTCGGCCGCTCTGAGACAAGTGTGTCGGCCGCTCTGAGACAAGTGTGTCAGCCGCTCTGAGTCAAGTGTGTCGGCCGCTCTGAGTCAAGTGTGTCGGCCGCTCTGAGACAAGTGTGTCGGCCGCTCTGAGACAAGTGTGTCGGCCGCTCTGAGACAAGTGTGTCGGCCGCTCTGAGTCAAGTGTGTCGGCCGCTCTGAGACAAGTGTGTCGGCCGCTCTGAGACAAGTGTGTCGGCCGCTCTGAGTCAAGTGTGTCAACCGCTCTGAGTCAAGTGTGTCGGCCGCTCTGAGTCAAGTGTGTCTGCCGCTCTGAGTCAAGTGTGTCGGCCGCTCTGAGTCAAGTGTGTCAACCGCTCTGAGTCAAGTGTGTCAACCGCTCTGAGTCAAGTGTGTCGGCCGCTCTGAGACAAGTGTGTCGGCCGCTCTGAGACAAGTGTGTCGGCCGCTCTGAGTCAAGTGTGTCAACCGCTCTGAGTCAAGTGTGTCAACCGCTCTGAGTCAAGTGTGTCGGCCGCTCTGAGACAAGTGTGTCGGCCGCTCTGAGACAAGTGTGTCGGCCGCTCTGAGTCAAGTGTGTCAACCGCTCTGAGTCAAGTGTGTCAACCGCTCTGAGTCAAGTGTGTCGGCCGCTCTGAGACAAGTGTGTCGGCCGCTCTGAGACAAGTGTGTCGGCCGCTCTGAGTCAAGTGTGTCAACCGCTCTGAGTCAAGTGTGTCAACCGCTCTGAGTCAAGTGTGTCGGCCGCTCTGAGTCAAGTGTGTCGGCCGCTCTGAGACAAGTGTGTCGGCCGCTCTGAGACAAGTGTGTCGGCCGCTCTGAGTCAAGTGTGTCAACCGCTCTGAGACAAGTGTGTCAGCCGCTCTGAGACAAGTGTGTCGGCCGCTCTGAGACAAGTGTGTCGGCCGCTCTGAGACAAGTGTGTCGGCCGCTCTGAGACAAGTGTGTCGGCCGCTCTGAGACAAGTGTGTCAGCCGCTCTGAGACAAGTGTGTCGGCCGCTCTGAGTCAAGTGTGTCTGCCGCTCTGAGACAAGTGTGTCGGCCGCTCTGAGACAAGTGTGTAGGCCGCTCTGAGACAAGTGTGTCAGCCGCTCTGAGACAAGTGTGTCGGCCGCTCTGAGACAAGTGTGTCAGCCGCTCTGAGACAAGTGTGTCAGCCGCTCTGAGACAAGTGTGTCGGCCGCTCTGAGACAAGTGTGTAGGCCGCTCTGAGACAAGTGTGTCGGCCGCTCTGAGACAAGTGTGTCGGCCGCTCTGAGACAAGTGTGTAGGCTGGTAACAGAGGGCGGGGCTACATCTGTCATTGAATGCCCCTCTCCTCCGTCTCCTGCCGCCCCCAGGTGGACCTGGAGACGGTGAAGGACTTCTACCTGGAGAAATACGACGTCACTCTGAAAGACGCTCTGGACGCTGACTGTGGGGGGGACTTCAAACGCCTCCTGATCGAGATCCTCCACTAGACGCCCCCCCTCCACCCTCCTCCCCCTCCAGCCTCCTCCCCGCTCACATCCTCCTCTTTGCTCCTGATTGGTTGGTTCAGGTTGTGGTGTAAACTTTCTCTCTTAGCCTTTAAACTGCTAAAAACTGAGGTGCTTTAAATGTGTTAACGTAGCATCATGCTAATGCCTTACTCAGATCAGTAGTGTTCATGTTAGCTGCACATGATGTGACAGGGGGCGGCTGTGATGTCACGGGCAGCCGATGTGATGTCACGGGGGCGGCTGTGATGTCACGGGGGCGGCTGTGATGTCACAGGGCAGGTGAACCTCAACGCATCGTGAAACAGGAGATCCACCTTAAACACTGTAAAGGACAGACGCTGCTGCTCAGCTTTTCACTTTCCTTCCAATGTTCAACACTCAAGTGCCGAATTATCACGTTTGTTGTCAGATATTTAAATACAGGAAACCAATGATAATATTCTCACCTGGAATCAAACGTGCTTGGTTATTTTTTGTAGTCGAGTCCTAAACGCTGTGTGGGATTTTTAACCTTTAATTATTCAGCTGCTGTTTAGTTCGTCATTCCATTTATTTTTACTGAATATTTGTAATCCTACATAATAATATTAATATCCCCAACTGAAGTTTCTGGACCAAGAAATACTCACTGCCTGTATCCATGAATGAACTAATTGCATTTATCATCACTATAGAAATGTACTGGGAATGAATTAATAGTCAAGAAATAAACACACAATGTCATAAAATCGTGTCAAAAAGTGATCATAAACATTTAATCCTCCACATGTTCTCTGTTTGTCCTGAAGGGGGCAGTATCACCACATGTATATTTAATTACAACATGAATGAAACGGTGGTACATGGAAAGATATTTTGCATCATTAAATATCATTTATATTATTTACTTAAACTATATATCATATTACATCAATTATGTTATATCATATTACTGTATTGGCCCGAATATAAGACGACCCCCTCTTTTTCAAGACTCAAGTTTGAACACCAAATTTAATTTTTCTACAGAAAATAATTACAGTACATCTGAAACAAATGATTATAACAATATATTGGGGAGAAAAATCATGTTATTTTGCCTCATTCAAATCACTGCTGGAGACTTCAAGTCTATCACATCTTAATATCTGACGGACATCCCGTCCTTTGGTTTCTCGTCCACGTCCACACACACCCTCCTGTGGAGCTCTTGGAAGCAGCCGCTCTGAGGACCACGGAGAGCTTTTCTCTGGCTGTGAGCATTTTGTAGGCGATCTTTTTGAGCTCTCCATCTCCATACATTACACTCTGTCACACCATATTTCACAGCCGCTTTGTAATAGTTTGAAGACTCTGCCCCATTTATCACCATCATCCTGAAGTTTGCATCATAACTTCTCCTCAGCCGCTGGTTAACCTGGACGATCTTCAACCCACTTTTCTCCAGATTGTCTCTACGTTTCCCCATTTTCTGTTTTCTCTTCTCTTATTTTCTTCTCTTTTCTTTCTTACCGCTATTTTTATTTTTCTTCTTCGTGACTCCCCAGGCCAAAGCCTGGGGGGTTAGTTCAGCATTCGCTTTAAAGATATCTGGCGCCACCTAGCGTTGTGAATGGGTATAATGTCTAGACCCCGAATGTAAGACCACCCCCACTTTTTCAGTCTTATTTGAATGCAAAAAACACCGTCTTATATTCGGGCCAATACGGTATATTATATTTTTATATTATAATACAGTGTGCCCTTGTGAATTTGCGCATCAACGATTGCGACTTCACCTCATCTTAGATTTTTGGTAGGCAGTCACGTGATACCGTACTCGCATTCTGTTGGCTGACGGCATCCAGAAGTGCGTTACGTTCTGTGAGTCTCGGACTTCCGTGAGACACAAAGTGTTTTAAACAGTCTGTCAGAGTGTTTTAAAGGTAATACAGATAGAAGGTGTTCTAATATCAGTATGGGGGGGTTCAGAAACGTTTAAATTACCCTGAATAATCAGATAAATAGATTGCGATTTCGATTGCGGATTCCTGAATCATGTGTGGTTCCTGGAATACATTGACGCAAAGAATGAAGGCGCAATATATATATGCAGGACATGTATATATATATATACTGTATATATATATGTATATATATATATTGTATATACTGTATATACATATATATCTGGGCTTGCACCAGGAGCTAGTGTGACTAAGCCACTGTGGCTCAGTGTAAAAGAATTGAGTAAACCACAAAAAGCCACATTCTGTGTCCAAGACCGCGCAGCGCGCGGACGACCTGACGCTCGTTGCGGGGGCGTTTGGGGGGCCTCCCCCAGGAAATTTTTTCTGAGACAAGTGTGTCGGAAATGTTTTCCTGCATTCTGGAAATGTTTTCCTGCATTCTGAGGGCAAAATGTTCTGTTCAATTTGCCTACAAAAATAGACTAAAGTCAACAGTTGAAGCTGAACTATCTGTATTTCTGCCCTACTTCATGCAGGTAGAAATGTGAGATTCAACAGTTGAAAACTTGCATTCACTATGTGAAGATAGTCATTCTAAATATTACTCAGTGTTTACTTGTAAGTTTTACTGAGACTAGAAGACACTTTAACTTTGACTTAGACAACACCATTGGTATGCCATGGTTTTTCATTGGACAAAAGGAGGTCATGATCCGAGTGCATATTTAATGATCAGGAGCGTTCGGGTCACTTTGGCTAGTTACGTCGGCATGCTTTGGCTAAATTCCGTCGGCATGTGGAAATGGCGGTGCTAGCTCCGCTTGCTAGTGGAAGTAGCGGCGCTAGCACCGCTCACTAGCAAAAAAGTGAGCAAGCGAAAAGTTGCAAGTTTTAGCCTTTTTTCCGTAAAAATAAGAACGCCACTGTGGCTACACAGTCTAAAAACCTTGTAGCCAATCTGGAATTTACTTCGCCTATGGCGAAGTGGCAAATGGCTAGCGCAAGCCCAGTATGTGTATATATGTGTGTGTGTGTGTATGTGTATGTATATGTTATTTTTTGGTCTTTTTTTTATACACTGTTATAATCCCGAAGGGAATTATGATTGCACACACTAGTATGTTAGTCAATCACATGCATGCATGTTAGTGTGTACAGGCCCGTGTAATACACACACACACAGGGAGCCTGTATGCATGCAGGGGGAGGTAGAGCGGAGGGCAGCTCCTTTATAGTGCACCCAAAGGAGCAGCTTGTAAAGGGGACGGCACCTTGCTCAAGGGCGCCTCGGCAGTACTCCGGAGGTGAGCTGACACCTCCCACTGTCAGCTCACCTCCAGGTGTTTTTTGGAGAAGTCCGTTAACAGCTTGGAATAGAACAGAGGTAAGTGGTGAACTGCCAGATGTAAAAAACCAAAACAAAAAAAACCAAGAACTAATGGACCAATTTAAAGAAAAATAAAATAAATCATTTCAGGTTTATACAAAAACATGAACAGGAAATGGTTAACAACTTAAAACGCTTCTGCAGCAAAGGAGGTTGATCAAACTCCAAAAGTTGGTGCTGCCAACTCCATCAGGTGTGCCAACATTTCTGAATTACCACCCGCCCCCGTCTGATAACAGCAGTGTTGGAACACACTGGTATCAAACTGGTGAGCATCATCTGAACAGCTAGGAAACGTCATTAATGAAACAGACCAACCATCATCACACCTGGAGCTGTCTCCTACAGAGAAGGTCAAGGTGTGATTGAGTCCAGCGTCCGTCAGCATCACAAGGCCCTGGGGGAAGGGGGGGGGGGCAAAGCCACCACGAAAGTTTCTGACTGCAGCTTCACAGCTCTGAGTGTCATCTGTGAGGAGAAGACTCCAGGTGTGAGGAGAAGACTCCAGGTGTGAGTCGGTCTCGAACTCCTGAGACCGACTCACTGAACCCCTAGGGTTCGATCGAACCCAGACTAAGAACCACTGCCCTAACCCTAAACATAACCCCTAAACCTAACCGTAACCCTAACCCTAAAAATAACCATAACCCTAACTGACACACTCTCATTATTCAAGACTAGACTTAAAACTTTTCTTCTTCAAAAATTTTACAATTAAGGCAGCGTAGGCTGTTGCGTTTTTTCTTCTAGACCTACACTGCTGGAAACTCAACATCCAGACTCACTGAGCTCCTATCTCCTCCTCCTTCTCTCTGACCATCTCTGTTACTCCTCCTCCTCTCTGACCTCTCTCTCCTAGTCTCCACTCACACCTTTACTAACTCAACTTCTTCGCTGGAGTCTCTGTGCTCTATGTCCTCACAGGTTTTTCTCAGTTTCACCCCTCATCCACCCATCTGCTGTGGACCTGCTCCCCCCACCCCACCAGTATCACCCCTCACCTAACCATCTGCTGGGGTCCTGCTTCCTTTCTCCCTCCTTCCACCACACAGTCATCCATGCAGCTGTAATTGTGCCTTGAATTTACCAACTACATGATGGTGAACATGTGTGAAGACAACAACCCAGGAGTCGGTGAACACAGCCTGACTTTCTGGTCCCCAATTCAGCTCCTGCATCAAATAGTCTACCTATAACCATAAAGACACTGTCTCTATCTGGACTAACTATAACCATAAAAGACACTGACTCTATCTGGACTATCTATAACCATAAAGACACTGTCTCTATCTGGACTAACTATAACCATAAAAGACACTGACTCTATCTGGACTAACTATAACCATAAAGACACTGACTCTATCTGGACTAACTATAACCATAAAGACACTGACTCTATCTTGACTAACTATAACCATAAAAGACACTGACTCTATCTGGACTAACTATAACCATAAAGAAAATGACTCTATCTGGACTAACTATAACCATAAAGACACTGACTCTATCTGGACTAACTATAACCATAAAGACACTGACTCTATCTGGACTAACTATAACCATAAAGAAAATGACTCTATCTGGACTAACTATAACCATAAAGACACTGACTCTATCTGGACTAACTATAACCATAAAGACACTGACTCTATCTGGACTAACTATAACCATAAAAGACACTGACTCTATCTGGACTATCTATAACCATAAAGACACTGACTCTATCTGGACTAACTATAACCATAAAGACACTGACTCTATCTGGACTAACTATAACCATAAAGACGCTGACTCTATCTGGACTAACTATAACCATAAAGACACTGACTCTATCTGGACTATCTATAACCATAAAGACACTGACTCTATCTGGACTAACTATAACCATAAAGACACTGACTCTATCTGGACTAACTATAACCATAAAGACACTGACTCTATCTGGACTAACTCTAACCATAAAGACACTGACTCTATCTGGACTAACTATAACCATAAAGACACTGACTCTATCTGGACTAACTATAACCATAAAGACACTGACTCTATCTGGACTAACTATAACCATAAAAGACACTGACTCTATCTGGACTATCTATAACCATAAAGACACTGACTCTATCTGGACTAACTATAACCATAAAGACACTGACTCTATCTGGACTAACTATAACCATAAAGACACTGACTCTATCTGGACTAACTATAACCATAAAGACACTGACTCTATCTGGACTATCTATAACCATAAAGACACTGACTCTATCTGGACTAACTATAACCATAAAGACACTGACTCTATCTGGACTAACTATAACCATAAAGACACTGACTCTATCTGGACTAACTATAACCATAAAGACAATGGCTCTATCTGGACTAACTCTAACCATAAAGACACTGACTCTATCTGGACTAACTAAAACCATAAAGACACTGACTCTATCTGGACTAACTATAACCATAAAAGACAATGACTCTATCTGGACTATCTATAACCATAAAGACACTGACTCTATCTGGACTAACTATAACCATAAAGACACTGACTCTATCTGGACTAACTATAACCATAAAGACACTGACTCTATCTGGACTAACTATAACCATAAAGACACTGACTCTATCTGGACTAACTATAACCATAAAGACAATGACTCTATCTGGACTAACTCTAACCATAAAGACACTGACTCTATCTGGACTAACTACAACCATAAAGACACTGACTCTATCTGGACTAACTATAACCATAAAAGACACTGACTCTATCTGGACTATCTATAACCATAAAGACACTGACTCTATCTGGACTAACTATAACCATAAAGACACTGACTCTATCTGGACTAACTATAACCATAAAGACACTGACTCTATCTGGACTATCTATAACAATAAAGACACTGACTCTATCTGGACTAACTATAACCATAAAGACACTGACTCTATCTGGACTATCTATAACCATAAAGACACTGACTCTATCTGGACTACCTATAACCATAAAAACACTGACTCTATCTGGACTAACTATAACCATAAAGACACTGACTCTATCTGGACTAACTATAACCATAAAGACACTGACTCTATCTGGTCTATCTATAACCATAAAGACACTGACTCTATCTGGACTAACTATAACCATAAAGACACTGACTCTATCTGGACTAACTCTAACCATAAAGACACTGACTCTATCTGGACTATCTATAACCATAAAGACACTGACTCTATCTGGACTAACTATAACCATAAAGACACTGACTCTATCTGGACTAACTATAACCATAAAGACACTGACTCTATCTGGACTAACTCTAACCATAAAGACACTGACTCTATCTGGACTATCTATAACCATAAAGACACTGACTCTATCTGGACTAACTCTAACCATAAAGACACTGACTCTATCTGGACTAACTATAACCATAAAGACACTGACTCTATCTGGACTAACTCTAACCATAAAGACACTGACTCTATCTGGACTATCTGACTCTCTCTCTGTCTCTCTTTCTCTGACCCTGTCCTTATCTTCATTTTTTCTTTTCCACCCAACCGGTCAAGGCGGATGGCCGCCCTAAAGAGTCTGGGTCCTGTCCGGAGTTTCTCCCTCAATGAGGGAGTTTTTCCCACCACTGTCTCTTAGCCTCTGGAGGGTTCAGCTGGGTTTCTCTGTCTGTTAAAGCGCTTTGAAATGCCTGTTGATGTGATTAAGTGCTATATTTGGGCGACCGTGGCTCGGTGGTGTCGCGAGTCGTGCAATGATTCAAGATCGGCGGTTCGATTCCCACTGAGTCATTTGTCGTTGTGTCCTTGGGCAAGACACTTTACCCTCCTTGCCACCAGTGGGGCACTCGCTGGTGTGTGACCAGCGAGTGCCCCACTGGTGGGGGCAGATTGGCAGCCATGCCTCCGTCAGTTGCCCCAGGGCAGCTGTGGCTACACATGTAGTCTAACATCACCATGTGTGAATGAGGAGTGAATGAATAATGGATCCAATGTAAAGCGTCTTAGAGTCTCCAGTAAAGCGCTATAGAAATCTAATCCATTATTATTATCATGTAATTATTATTATAAATAATATTATAATAATATTATAAATAAATTATAAATAATAAATAATAATATTATTATTATAAATAAAATGTGACTGAAACTTGATAAACCGCTAGAGGTGGCGACTTTGAGTTGAAAGTTCAGAATATATTCCGTTTTCTAAATTGATTCCATGATTTCTTTTTTAAGTTGTATTTTTTTGTTTCATGCTTTAATTGCTGAGAACACAGACATTAAACTGGATCGTTTCCAATTAAATTCTGGAAAAATTTAATTGACCGGTAAAGTTTGTCATGTAAAGTTGTGTTTGGCAGGTGTGTCACACTAGTGAGATAGTCAATATCTGAGCAACAGAGGCAGAGAACCAGTGTGGAACTCTTAGTTCCCACAATGCATTGTGACCCGTCCCCTGGATGATACATAGCACACGCTGACCCGGGGTGGGGTCATGGCTCCAAACGTCAGCCCGGGGTGCATTCAGCATGGTTTTGATCTTCCTCCAGAGCAGAGAGGCGTTTCCATGACGACGAGGCCGCCTCCCCCCGTCTGATTGGTTCACCTGTTCACCATGAAGGATCTCTGCTCTTTGATGTGTAGCAGGAAACAGCTGGCAGCTAACAGCTAACAGCCAGCCTCCAGCCCCCCCAGGTAGAATCCGAGCATCACAGGTACCTAACCCAACCAACCCCCCCCTGAGTCGGACCCAGAAGCGGGGGCTCCTGAAGAAACACCGACTGTGCGGCTGCAGCAGGACGTTTCTGATTGGTTAGTACGTGTGAACGTTACTAAGTTGTTCTGTGTTGTTTTGTAACCTACGTCATCACAGGACGTTAGCATCGTCCGGTAGCTACTTTTTTTTCTACTCTCGCCTCTCATCTCAGTAATAATGTCATATGTCTTATTATGTATGTTGTATGTTGTATGTATAGGGACGTTCAAGGCTAAAATGTTGCTGTATTTCTATAAGTGACAGTAAAGTGATGGTGGTTCTGATAGTTATTACCATGTGGCTAATGCTAGTTATTGTTGTGACATTGATTTAATCCGTTACTAAACTGCTAAATATTTGAGGCAGTCCTGTGACGAGACACACGGAGCTAACACTTACCACCATCACACCAGGTTAAAGGTGAAATGATGTAACCACATTGCAGTGATGTCTTCACCTTCTGGTTATTGGACAGGTGTTCCTGTGGACACTGAACGTATACCAACCAGAAAACATCTGTTTGGAGATACCACAGGTAGCAAGCTCACAGCTAAACCACAGTTATGTCTCTGTTTGGCTACTTTTACAAGTATAAATTCAAATGACCTTTACCATGTTTTTCACTGTAGGTCAGGAGCCGTCTGCAGGAGGTTGATGAGGTTCCGTGTATGACCCAACATCCTGGGTTCCATCCTGTGACCCTAAACGTGTACACCCTACAAACAGCTGGTCACGTACTGAGGGCGAGTATGGCCCTTCACGTCTGAGGCCAATACTTCGGTAAGTCGTTCTTTGAAAAACGTCAGAATAAAAACTACAGTTATGTCTTATTTTGCTTCATCAGGCAGTAACACATGACAAATATAGGTACAATAAAGTTTAATATATTGTATTTGCGACACCTTGATTTGTCTTAATAGACATGAACATTTTTTGGTATTCAATCCATTTCTGTTGACATATACAAGCACTTATTTACATAAAACAATACATCCAATAATAATGAGAACACAGGGCCATCCTATCAGGAGATCAACAACAGTTGTAACACTCAGGATTGAAAACATTGTGAAATAAATAATTGTGTCCTTTTTCTGTAGACGGTGCAGACATCTGGTCTATCGCACCTTTGTTGGCTAGTGCTGGGGCTACTTAGGGTGCAGAATCCGGGTCGTCATTCCAGCCTGTGTGGTCCTTCACATACGCCGAGAGTTTCCTGAAGACAAAGGCCACTACCCTGGATTTAGACCGAGTCTTGGTTGAACCTGGTCATTAGCTGACAATAACCTCCTCCTTGTCCTGAAGCTCATACTGGGCAGACAGATTCTCGGGGACAGGAATGGACAACATCTCATTGGTGTATGGCATGGGGTCCACCAAGACTTTGTCAAATATGAGGTCCAACATGTCAGCTACAAAACCTGTTCAATAAAACACAAAGATATATCTTTACTGTTATTGTTTGATTCATTTCTTTGTTTAGAAAAATTTTGTTCAAAATACATCCTGGTACTTGCTACTAATTTATCTGTATGGTTACTTTTTACTGTGTTTCGTTGTGAGCAATTACCAACAGAATTTCAAAACATGTTTGTTTGAAATATTAAAATATTGCAACACTAACAGAATGTTGGCTCTGTCTTGTGAGGTTTGAGTCTGCATTGTCCTTTGGAAAGTAGATCTTGTAGAGGGGTACACCAAACGTAACGAAATAAGGAGCCAAAGCAATATTATATGGCATACATGAATCTGTCTCAAAAAAGTTTATACTAAACATTTACTGTCTTGCTGGAATATTCTAATACAGAACACTTTTTTTTACTGAACTATCAACACGTGCATTCATCAACACCTGTAGACAACAATATTTAGAAAATTAGTCTATTTGACCAATTTTATGAAAACATTGTATGGAATATGACTTGCACATAAACTTACTTCTATAGTGGGAATGAAGAGTCCTGAAGGACAGCTGTGTACCAACAGTATGGGTGTCCACTGGGTCAGTTTGGCCCCCCACGTCCTTTGAAGCTGTAGACTGAAAGGATGCACAAGAAAGAGACACTAATTTCAGAACACCAATGTTCTGATTTTGGATAAGGAGGACAGACCTGTGTGCGTTGTCGCTATGACGACCAACAAACAATCTACTCGAACACGTGCACGCGCACGCACAATATGAAACAAAGCACAACCCCCTGCTTAGCCTAGCATAAGTTGACTTTATTTATGCTGACAGATAATAGGAAAGAAAATAACCAACTGATGTGTGTTTTAGCTTTATACTGTAGGTCCAGCACGCACACATGTGTTGGAGCGTGCGCGCAGGCAACACGCAAATGCGAAACAAAGGAGACCTCCCTACATAGCCTAGCATAGCATAGCATGACTACATCCTAACAAACAATAAGAAAACATGAGACCAACTTATGTGCATTTTAGCTTTATACTGTAGGCCAGCACGCACGCAATACGCAAACGCGAAACACAGGAGACCTCCCTACATAGCCTAGCATAACATGACTTCATTCATGCTAACAGACAACATGAAAAAGATCAAATGTGGGCCCAACTTCTGTGTGTTGTACCTAGATACTGTAGGTCCAGCACACACACGTGTTGGAGCACACACACGCAAACACGAAACAAAGCAGTACTACCTAATTAGCCAAATAGCACTTGATCACTCATGCTAACAGACAACTGCTAAAAAGATAAATGTGGTGAGACTTACCTGTAACCAGGGTGGAGTTCCTTGGTCCCGTATGGTTGGGAGTGATCCTTGAATGAGGATCAGTCTCAGGCAGAGCCCCGTCTGGACTGACCCTCATTGCTAAAACAGGCTGGAGTGAAGTGGTTCCTCACAAACAAACCAGGCGATGTAGCCGCACATAGCCATTAAAAATGAAATGGAACCACGCTCTCTTCTGTTCTTCTTTGGATGGGATGAAAAATAAACACTGGTGTTGATTTGTACAATTAACAACTGAGCAACTACCCTGTCTCCTTCTCAGGGACGCCATTTAACAGACTGCTGCCTCACGTCCGACGCTTGGGGATGGCCACGCCCTTGGGCATGTCAACCAATCCCTATCGTCCAATAGTCTGTCCAATAGTACAGAGTGCAAAGTCTGACGTCAAGAATACCCATTCTAGCGCTTTATGGTCGAATTGAGTCGTTCAGAGACATGACTTCCTAAAACTCAAAATATCCATTGATGCAGGAAGTGTTTGTTTACCAGATTCTAGGAGTTGGTAGGACCACTATGTATATGTAGAGACCTGAAAAAGGGTGATTTTAATAATAGGGCCCATTTAAATCCTTAACTCACAAACGCCACCTTTTTGTTAGCGCGTGCTAACAGTGGTATGCTAACGGAGAAACACTTGCTCCACATAAAATCATGAAACATGACGGCTAACGTGAAACAGATGCTGTCCGAAGGCAGCAAGAGAGAACGTTCAAGAACGTTAAACAATGTTCAAGAACATGAAAGAACGTTCAAGAACGTTAAGGAACGCTAAAGAACATTAAGGAACGCTAAAGAACGTTAAGGAACGCTAAAGAACGTTAAGGAACGCTAAAGAACGTTCAAAAACATTAAACAACGTTAAGGAACGCTAAAGAACGTTAAGGAACGCTAAAGAACGTTAAGGAACGCTAAAGAACATTAAGGAACGCTAAAGAACGTTAAGGAACGCTAAAGAACGTTCAAAAACATTAAACAACGTTAAGGAACGCTAAAGAACGTTAAGGAACGCTAAAGAACGTTAAGGAACGCTAAAGAACGTTCAAAAACAATAAACAACGTTAAAGAACGCTAAAGAACGTTAAGGAACGCTAAAGAACGTTAAAAAACAATAAACAACGTTAAGGAACGCTAAAGAACGTTAAGGAACGCTAAAGAACGTTCAAAAACATTAAACAACGTTAAGGAACGCTAAAGAACGTTAAGGAACGCTAAAGAACGTTCAAAAACATTAAACGTTAAGGAACGCTAAAGAACGTTAAATAACTTTTAACAACGTTAAGGAACGCTAAAGAACGTTAAGGAACGCTAAAGAACGTTCAAAAACATTAAACAACGTTAAGGAACGCTAAAGAACGTTAAGGAACGCTAAAGAACGTTCAAAAACATTAAACAACGTTAAGGAACGCTAAAGAACGTTAAGGAACGCTAAAGAACGTTCAAAAACATTAAACAACGTTAAGGAACGCTAAAGAACGTTAAGGAACGCTAAAGAACGTTCAAAAACATTAAACAACGTTAAGGAACGCTAAAGAACGTTAAGGAACGCTAAAGAACGTTCAAAAACATTAAACAACGTTAAGGAACGCTAAAGAACGTTAAGGAACGCTAAAGAACGTTCAAAAACATTAAACAACGTTAAGGAACGCTCCACATAAAATCATGAAACATGACGGCTAACGTGAAACAGATGCTGTCCGAAGGCAGCAAGAGAGAACGTTCAAGAACGTTAAACAATGTTCAAGAACATGAAAGAACGTTCAAGAACGTTAAGGAACGCTAAAGAACATTAAGGAACGCTAAAGAACGTTAAGGAACGCTAAAGAACGTTAAGGAACGCTAAAGAACGTTCAAAAACATTAAACAACGTTAATGAACGCTAAAGAACGTTAAGGAACGCTAAAGAACGTTAAGGAACGCTAAAGAACATTAAGGAACGCTAAAGAACGTTAAGGAACGCTAAAGAACGTTCAAAAACATTAAACAACGTTAAGGAACGCTAAAGAACGTTAAGGAACGCTAAAGAACGTTAAGGAACGCTAAAGAACGTTCAAAAACATTAAACAACGTTAAGGAACGCTAAAGAACGTTAAGGAACGCTAAAGAACGTTCAAAAACATTAAACAACGTTAAGGAACGCTAAAGAACGTTAAGGAACGCTAAAGAACGTTCAAAAACATTAAACAACGTTAAGGAACGCTAAAGAACGTTAAGGAACGCTAAAGAACGTTCAAAAACATTAAACGTTAAGGAACGCTAAAGAACGTTAAAAAACATTAAACAACGTTAAGGAACGCTAAAGAACGTTAAGGAACGCTAAAGAACGTTAAAAAACATTAAACAACGTTAAGGAACGCTAAAGAACGTTAAGGAACGCTAAAGAACGTTCAAAAACATTAAACAACGTTAAGGAACGCTAAAGAACGTTAAGGAACGCTAAAGAACGTTCAAAAACATTAAACAACGTTAAGGAACGCTAAAGAACGTTAAGGAACGCTAAAGAACGTTCAAAAACATTAAACAACGTTAAGGAACGCTAAAGAACGTTAAGGAACGCTAAAGAACGTTCAAAAACATTAAACAACGTTAAGGAACGCTAAAGAACGTTAAGGAACGCTAAAGAACGTTCAAAAACATTAAACAACGTTAAGGAACGCTAAAGAACGTTAAGGAACACTAAAGAACGTTAAGGAACGCTAAAGAACGTTCAAAAACATTAAAGAACATTAAGGAACGCTAAAGAACGTTAAGGAACGCTAAAGAACGTTCAAAAACATTAAGGAACATTAAGGAACGCTAAAGAACGTTAAGGAACGCTAAAGAACGTTCAAAAACATTAAGGAACATTAAGGAATGCTAAAGAACGTTAAGGAACGCTAAAGAACGTTAAGGATCGCTAAAGAACGTTAAGGATCGCTAAAGAACATTCAAAAACATTAAAGAACAAGAATGTTAAGGAACGCTAAAGAACGTTAAACAACATTCAAGAACGTTAAACAACATTTAAGAACATTTAAGAACATTAAAGAACGCTAAAGAATGTTCAAGAACATTAAGGAACGCTAAAGAACGTTCAAGAATGTTAAGGAACGCTAAAGAGCATTCAAGAACGTTAAGGAACACAAAAGAACATTAAGGAACGCTAAAGAACGTTAAACAACGTTCAAGAACGTTAAACAACGTTAAGGAACACTAAAGAATGTTCAAGAAAGTTGAAGAACATTAAGGAACATTAAACAACACTAAAGAACGTTAAATACGATAAATAAACCTGCAGCAAACGAGCGTTACATGAACAGGAGGTACATTTATTTAGTAACTTAATACAAGTATTGAAATCAGGACACAAATTACTTTAACAATAATAATAATAATACATGTGATACGGTCAGAGATGAATAACATTTATATTCTCCAACAAAAGTCCATGTTGAGTCCATTTAGCTAAAGGCTAAAGGCTAAAATACAAACTCAATGACGTGTCCTCATTCAATCAATCAATCAATCAATCAATCAATCAATCAATCAATCATTCACAGGATGTTGGTGTTCAAACATTGATTCTGTTGTCACACCTGATTGGACAGGAGGCTGCAGCCCCGAGACGGCTGGTTGGCTGGTTGGATGATTGGTTGGTTGGATGATTGGTTGGTTGGTTGGATGATTGGTTGGTTGGATGATTGGTTGGTTGGATGATTGGTTGGTTGGTTGGATGATTGGTTGGTTGGATGATTGGTTGGTTGGATGATTGGTTTGTTGATTGGTTGGTTGGATGACTGGTTGGTTGGATAATTGGTTGGATGATTGGTTGATTGGTTGGTTGGTTGGATGATTGGTTGGCTGGATGAGTGGTTGGATGATTGGTTGGTTGGATGATTGGTTGGTTGGTTGGATGATTTGTAGGTTGGATGATTGGCTGGTTGGATGATTGGTTGGTTGATTGGTTGGTTGGATGATTGGTTGGTTGGATGATTGGTTGGTTGGTTGAATGATTGGTTGGTTGATTGGTTGGTTGGATGATTGGTTGATTGGATGATTGGTTGGTTGGTTGGATGATTGGTTGGTTGGTTGGATGATTTGTAGGTTGGATGATTGGTTGGTTGGATGATTGGTTGGCTGGATGTTTGGTTGGATGATTGGTTGGTTGGTTGGTTGGTTGGTTGATGGCCTGGAACACCTTGGTGGTTATCAGTTAGCTTTAGCTGCTAGCTGGACTTTGCTAGCAGTAGCTATGCTAGCTCTGAGCTAAGCTAGCAGACTGTTAGCGTTAGCAGCTGGTTTAAACCCATTGATGGTCCACATGAAGACCCCCCCCCCGTGTTGCCTCTATGCTGCCACCCACAGGACGGACACCCCACTTCCTGTGTGGGGGCTGAGCTGGTTGACCCGCCCCCGGACGCAGTCCAGCGTGAAGAACACCGCCGTGCCGTTAGCCACCGGGAAAGACGCCCGCAGGCTCAGCCCGTCCCAGCGGCTGCCCTCGGGCGTCTGGCCCCCCACCTGCTGGGCCAGCGGGACGGGTCTGGCCACCCCCCTATCCCCGCTGCCCCCAGACCTCTCTGGATCCGCCCCCCTCAGAAGGGTCACCTTAACCAGGCTGCAGGAGTGGATGAGTTTGAGGTCCAGAGCGACGCTGGCGGTGCCCCCCTCCCTGAACACCAGGTCCTGCCTCTTGTCGCCGGCCCCCCTCCCTCGCAGCTCCATTTGGGGCACCTGAGGGCTGGTCTGTCTGAAGAGCAGTGGTTTGTTGCGGATGGCCCCCGAGGGCAAACCGGGGGGGGCCACGGCGGCCGCCAGCGATGCGGACAGGGGGGCGGGGGCCCAGAGCAGGCTGAGGCTGCTGACGCCCGAGTCATCGCCATAGAAACGCACGCTGCACTGAGGGGGGGCTAGCACCTCGAATCCCAGCGTATCCCCGGGGGCCACCTGTGCGGCCCCCGACAGGGACAGGGAGGCGTCCCGGTAGTGGGGGCCGGGCCTGAAGACACGGCCCAGCTCCCCCCCCGAGCCGTTGTGGCTCAGGTAGGCCAGCAGCTGCAGGCCGTCGGTCACGCAGGGGGGGCCCACGGCGTAGAGCGCTAGCTGCAGGACGAAGCGGACGCTGCCGCTCTCTGTGAAGCGGACCCCCCCCTCGTCGTGAGTCAGCCCCACCACGTAGGGGTCGGAGGTGGAGGGGGCGCGGAACACCGGCCGGTAGTGGGGGTGGTGGTGAGCCGGCACCACGGCCGCCGCTGTCATGGCAACGGCCCCCGTGTCGTGGGACAGCCAGAGGAGGCTGAAGGGGGCCCCCCAGGACTGCTGCAGCTGCACCCCGTCGCCACTGTGGTTGTAGGGGGTGCCGGCGCTCTGGAGCTGGAGGGACACGGCGTCCCCAGGGGCCACCTCCGCCACCCCGCTGATGCTGATGCTCTGCACGGGCCGACCTTCCTGCGGCCCCACCCTCACGCCGCTGAGGCCCCGCCCCCGCGAGCCGTCGCTGGCGTTTAGGCGGAGACACACCTGGATGGGGGTGCGACAGGTGTGGCGCAGTGACAGGTTGTCGTCCAGCCAGACCAGCCCGTGGTGGCTGAGCACCAGGCCCCCCCCTGCCGGGGCCCCCAGGCCCGCCTGGCCTCGCCCCTCGATGTGGAGCTGCAGGGCGTGAAGCGTCACCCCCCCGGCCCAGGACAGAGACAGAGCGCCGCCTTCAGGCAGGGCGGAGCACACGGCATCGGCAGTGGGGGTGCAGGCGGACATCACGGGCCCCCCCTCACACGCGCTGCACGCCTGACACTCCTCCATGTGGGCGTCGTAGAAGTAGCCCAGGCCACACCCCCCCTGGGCGGCATCACGTGGCGTCAGGCCGTCACACCGGAAGCCACCTGAGGAAACAGGAAGTGATGTCAGAGTCTGGGGGAACAGGAAGTGATGTCAGTGTCTGGGGGAACAGGAAGTGATGTCAGAGTCTGGGGGAACAGGAAGTGATGTCAGTGTCTGGGGAAACAGGAAGTGATGTCAGAGTCTGGGAACAGGAAGTGATGTCAGAGTCTGGGGGAACAGGAAGTGATGTCAGTGTCTGGGGAACAGGAAGTGATGTCAGAGTCTGGGGGAACAGGAAGTGATGTCAGTGTCTGGGGGAACAGGAAGTGATGTCAGAGTCTGGGGAACAGGAAGTGATGTCAGAGTCTGGGGGAACAGGAAGTGATGTCAGTGTCTGGGGGAACATCAGTACTTCAGCAACAGTCAGAGAGGAGGAAGGCCCCCCCTTGGGGGGGGGGGGTGTCAATGAAACTAAGTTCTGAGGTTCATGTGAGGTTCACCCCCGCCCCCCTCCTGTCAGCTGGTACTCCACCCCCCTCCTTCACCTGAGACCCCCCCGTGGCTCACCTGGCGTGTTGAGGCAGCTCTGGGGGGGGCCACACAGCTCTGGCGTCTCCAGACACTCGTCTCTGTCCTGGAATCAATAAATCAATAACCTGATCAGTTTCACTGATTCACTGGATGAACGGAGCCGCTTCAGGGACCGGCTCCTTGGTGTGTCAGTGTCTGGGAGTGGCTCTCCAGGGCCCACGGGGCCCAAAACGTCCTGCTGACAAACAGGAAGTGCTGACCTGACACATCCTGTCGGCGTGCAGCGAGCAGCGCGTCACCAGGAAAAAGCCGGCGGGACAGACGCTGCACTTCTCACAGCGAGGACGACCTCCAATCACGCTGCAGTACTCCTCAGGGCCACACCCCCCACAGGCTGCCAGTGCGCCGCCCACCTGATGACATCACATGCCTCAGCTTAATGACCAGCGATAAAACATCACAAGCTGGATGTCAGACTGGTCCTAACCCCAACCCAGACCTGTCCTAACCCTAACCCAGACCTGTCCTAACCCTAACCCAGAACTGTCCTAACCCTAACCCAGAACTGTCCTAACCCTAACCCAGACCGGTCCTTAACCTAACCCAGACCTGCCCTGACCCTAACCCAGACCCGTCCTAACCCTAACCCAGACCGATCCTAACCCTAAACCAGACCGGCCCTAACCCTAACCCAAACCTGTCCTGACCCTAACCCAGACCCGTCCTAACCCTAACCCAGATGGGTTCTAACCCTAACCCAGACCTGTCCTGACCCTAACCCAGACCGGTCCTAACCCTTACCAAGACCTGTCCTAATGGTAACCCTAACCGGGACATGCACTAATCCTAACCCAGACTTGTCTTGACCCTAACCCAGACCGGTCCTAACCCTAACCCAGACCTGTCCTAACCCTAACCCAGATCGGTTCTAACCCTAACCCAGACCAGCCCTAACCCAAACCTGTCCTGACCCTAACCCAGACTGGTCCTAACCCTAAGCCAGACCGGCCCTAACCCAGACCTGTCCTGACCCTAACCCAGACCCGTCCTAACCTTAACCCAGATCGGTTCTAACCCTAACCCAGACCTGTCCTAACCCTAACCCAGACCTGTCCAAACCCTAACCCAGACCTGTCCTAACCCTAACCCAGATTGGTCATAACCCTAACTCAGAACGGCCCTAACCCTAACCCAGACCTGTCCTGACCCTAAACCAGATCGGTCCTAACCCTAACCCAGACCGGCCCTGACCCTAACCGTAACCCAGACCGGTTCTAACCCTAATCCTAACCCACATTGGTCCTAACCCTAACCCAGACTGGCCCTAACCTTATCCCAGATTGGTCATAACCCTAACTCAGACTGGCCCTAACCCTAACCCAGACTGGCCGTCCTAACCCTAACCCAGATTGGTCCTAACCCTAACCGTAACCCAGACCGGTTCTGACCCTAACCCTAACCCAGATCTGTCCTGACTCTAACCCAGACCCGTCCTAACCATAACCAGACCTATCCTGACCCTAACCCAGACCAGTCCTAACCCTTACCCAGACCTGTCCTAATGGTAACCCTAACCAGGACCTGTACTAATCCTAACCCAGACCTGTCCTGACCCTAACCCAGATCGGTCCTAACCCTAACCCAGAATGGCCCTAACCCTAACCTGTCCTGACCCTAACCCAGACCCGTCCTAACCCTAACCCAGATCGGTCCTAACCCTAATCCAGACCAGCCCTAACCCTAACCCAGACCTGTCCTAACCCTAACCCAGACCCGTCCTAACCCTAACCCAGATTGGTTCTAACCCTAACCCAGACCGGCCCTGACCCTAACCGTAACCCAGACCGGTTCTAACCCTAATCCTAACCCAGATTGGTCCTAACCCTAACCGGCCCTATCCCCACCCCAGACCGGCCCTAGCCCTAACCCAGACCCGTCCTAACCCTAACCCAGACCCGTCCTAACCCGAACGCAGACCGACCCTAACCCTAACCCAAACTGGTCCTAAACCTAACCCCAACCCAGCCGGTCCTGACCCTAACCCTAACCCAGACCTGTCCTGACCCTAACCCAGACCAGTCCTAACCCTAACCCAGATCAGTTTTAACCGTAACCCAGACCGGCCCTAACCCTAACCCAGCCCTGTCCCTAACCCAGACCCGTCCTACCCCTAACCTAGATTGGTCCTAACACTAACCCAGACCCGTTCTAACGGTAACCCTGACCAGGACCCATACTAACCCTAACCCAGACCCGTCTTTAGCCTAACCCAGACCAGTCCAAAACCTAACCCAGACCAGTCTTAACCCTATACCAGACCCATCATAACCCTAACCCTAAACAAGATCCGTCCTAACCCTAACCCTAACCCAGACCGGCCCTAACCCTAACCCATCCTAACCCTAACCCAGACTGGCCCTAACCCTAACCCAGACCCATTGTAACCCTAACCCAGACTGGCCCTAACCCTTACCCAGACCGGTCCTAACCCTGACCCATCCTAACCCTTACCCATATTGGTCTTAACCCACCTCCATCACACTGGCCTCCATGTCCACCTGGTGCAGAGCCAGAAACTGCAGGTTCTTCTGGTTCTGCTGGTCCTGCTGGGCTCGGACCCCCTCCCTCAGGGCCTTCGTGTGGCACTGCAGCTCCTCTTGGTGGAGGTTTGTTAGTTTGATGCCCTCCATCAGCAGGTGGTACTGGGCTTTGACCTGGAGGCAGGAGACGGGTCAGAGGTTCCATCAGGATCCAAACGGACCTCCAGACCGGCACCGATCCAGAAGGACCTCAAGACTGGCACCGATCCAAGTGGACCTCCTTCCCGGCACCGATCCAGACGGACCTCCAGACCGATCCAGACGGTCGTGACACTCCGGTCGAGTCGCCAGCAGCTCACCTGCTCCATCTGCTCCATCATCGTCCTCTGCTGCTCCAGGATGGCCCCCTGCTGGCGGACCAGTGCCCCCTGCTGCTCCCCCAGCAGCCGCTGCAGCTCCTGGACCTCCTCCTGCTGGCCCTTGAGGGCCCCCACCAGCTCCTCCTGGCCCCTGGACAGCTGCAGCTGCAGCACCAGCGCGTCCTCCGGGGGCAGCTCGTTCATCCCTGCGGAGAGAACCGATCAGAACCACTGCCACCGGCCGCACCGGAACTAGCCGGATCGGAACCTACCTGGCTTCATGTCACACGTCAGCTGAATCCACGCGCCGCGTTCCGCACCGGAGACCGGAAGCTCGTGCAGGAACTGAGCAGCTCTGTCCGTCACGTGAACCGGTGCGTCTCCCGCGCGCGCCCCGCAGCCGCCCCCGCCGCAGGGCTGGGGGGGGTGTCCCGTCCGCTGGAGGGGTTCACACCCGGTCCCTTTGCACTCCCGGGATGCTCCCTCACGAGAGCCGGTGGTCGCACACGCCCCCCCGGCACACCTGGGGTGGAACACTTCCGCCGTGACGGTCCTGGGATCGGTCCCCTTGTCCGCCCCCAGCGGGGGGGCGCGCTGGGCCGGGGGGGAGCTATAGCGCTCGTCCCGCTGGTGGAACCGGCGGGACGCCCCCCCCTCCGTGGCCCCCCCGCAGTGCGCTCCGACGCACGCGCTGCTCCGGTCCCGGCCGGGGAAGCAGTGCCCCCCCCGACACGAATCGGACGCGGCCCCCGGTGCACCGAACACCCACGTGACGTAGAGGAGCAGCGCGGTGGAGAGGAGCGTCATGTTCGGTGGTCCGGTACAGACTGACGGTCCTCCGGTGCCGCGGGAGGGGCGGGGCCTCCGCGCGTCTGGCGCACATCTGGAGTTAACCCCCCCATCCCGGACAGACCTCTTAGCTGGGCGCGTGTCTGCAGGCAGGATGTGACGTAATTCCTGAGGGTTTGGGGTTTGCTCCCAAATATTCATTTAGTGTGTGTGTGTGTGTGTGGTGGTGGTGGTGGGGGGGGGGTTAAACCTGAAATTCATTTCCCCCACATGGCTCTGATTAAAGATTCAACCCACATTAGAAACACCTAAACGTTTACACACACACACACACACACTCACACAATCACACTCACACACACACACACTCACACTCACACTCACACACACACACACTCACACACACACTCACACTCACACACACTCACACACACACACTCACACTCACACACACACACACACACACACTCACACTCACACTCACACACACACTCACACTCACACTCACACACACACACACACACACTGACCGCAGACAGGATGGAACCATCATTCTGGGGGGGGCGTATTCCTCCTCTTCCACCTTAGTTTCCTGTGCAGCATAAACAGACTAGCGTGAGTGCCCCCTCCTTCCTGGGGGGTCATCACAACCCCCTCCATCATGGGGGGTCATCACAATCACCTCCTTCATGGGGGGGTCATGTGACGTCACTTCACTGGTTCCCTTCAGGACCCCCCCCAACCCATATCTTCTCCATCCATGGAGGGGTATCCTGAGAGGAGGGGGGGTGCAGTCCTGAGGAGGAAACATCTGAGGATCGTCATCACCACCTCACACATGGATCAAAGTCGACCCCCCCGCCCAGGGGGGGCAGCTCTCCTGAGGGTTTTGATTAGATCCACCCCCCCTCGGAGCCACGGCGGGAAGAACGGCTGTGGGGGGGGGGGGGGGGGGGGGGGGCACGTGTTTTCAGATGGTCACTGAACTGCATGCTGGGAAGCAATGCTCTGTAGGGGCAGCTGGAGGCCCCTCCCTCCGGGACATGCCCACCTGGGCTCTGGACACGTGAGGTCACTCACACACACACACTCACACACACACACACACACACACACACTCACACACACACACACACTCACTCACACACACACACTCACACACACACACTCACACACACACACTCACACACACACACACACACTCACACACACACACACTCACACACACACACTCACACACACACACACACACACACACACACACACACACACACACACACACACTCACACACACACACACACACACACACACACACTCACACACACACACACTCACACACACACACTCACACACACACACACACTCACACACACACACACACACACACACACGTGACTGTCTCCAGTTGTTTATTATAAAGTCTGTACAGAAATCTCGACGTCCAACCCGACCCCCCCCCCCACACACACACACACATTGTTAACAAAACACACAACAGGAAACAGGAAGTGATGTCCTGAAATGCTTTACAGTCTGGTCTCCATGAAGGAGGCGGGGCTGCAAACACCCCAGGTAGAAAAACAGACGTCATGATGGAAAAACTACAATCAACATGGAGTCCTGGAGTCCTGGAGTCCTGGAGACCTGGAGTCCTGGAGTCCTGGAGACCTGGAGTCCTGGAGACCTTGAGTCCTGGAGACCTGGAGTCCTGGAGACCTGGAGTCCTGGAGTCCTGGAGACCTTGAGGCCTGGAGTTCTGGAGGCCTGGATACCTGGAGTCCTGGAGACCTGGAGTCCTGGAGACCTGGAGTCCTGGAGATCTGGAGACCTGGAGTCCTGGAGACCTGGAGGCCTGGAGTCCTGGAGACCTGGAGTCCTGGAGATCTGGAGTCCTGGAGACCTGGAGGCCTGGAGTCCTGGAGACCTTGAGTCCTGGAGACCTGGAGTCCTGGAGACCTGGAGTCCTGGAGTCCTGGAGATCTGGAGACCTGGAGTCCTGGAGACCTGGAGTCCTGGAGACCTGGAGTCCTGGAGTCCTGGAGACCTGGAGTCCTGGAGTCCTGGAGATCTGGAGTCCTGGAGACCTGGAGTCCTGGAGATCTGGAGTCCTGGAGACCTGGAGGCCTGGAGACCTGGAGTAACGCCTGTGCTCACGTTCACACCTATGTGGGGACACGACCCCCAGAGCCGCATGTTTCGCAATAAAAGCATCAGTTCAACGCGTCGCTGTAGAGAACCCCCCATGGGTTCTGAGTGTGTGTGAACAGTGTGTGTGTTACGTTGGACTAACGCCCCTGTTCGGCCCCCCAGTGGGCGGAGCCACCTGTGGTTGGGTTGGCTGCAGCTGCTGAGGTACAGGTGCTAAGGACCAATTAGGGCCGTCACGACCACACGGTGGGTGGGACCAGAACCCTGTCTGATCCCACCCACCCCAAGACTCACTTTTCGCCAGGTAAGCCTTGGGGGCCCAGTGGGGGTTGCCTTAGAGGAGGGGTCGCTGTAGTGGACCGCCCCCCCATTCTCGTAGTCCGCAGCAATG